>JACEEZ010014910.1:147500-152500 GCA_016584305.1 Chionoecetes opilio
AACATACATGTACTTTTTGTTCTTGTAGTGTTTGTGTTGACAGATAAAAAGATAATTAAGGTAAGGGAAAGGGAAAGAAAGAAGGAAGGAAAGAAAGAAAGTAAATATAAGGGAAGTGAGGGTATTGGGCATTAAGTAAAGGAAAGGAAGGAACGGATACCCTGGATTAAGGTTAATGCTAGGAAAGGAAGGAAAGAAAGGGAGTTATCGGGTGTTTAAGATAGGACATTTTTATAGATTACAGATATTGAGATTAAGGTAAAAATAATGCATTAAAGGAAGAACTAGATTTGGTATTGTATGTGATAGGAGAAAAAATATGGATTGATTTGAAATACTGTACGTACAGTAATATTTTTTTTTTTTCGTTTGCTTTATTTTTTTCATTTATATTTATTTATTTATGTTTATTATTACGAGCGAGCGCGAAGCGCTCTCGAGTCCTCACTGGATACGGGATTTTTCTCACTTAGCGGCCGACCCGCCCCGACCGACCGTCACGCTTATCTTTGCTTATATCTTTGGAATCCCGCTTCCGATTGACAAGCGGTCCTCGCCATCTCATATTGGGCATTAAGATTCAATTCCTATTCGCTTCTACAGTCATATTTCCTTGCTATCGGGTTTCTACGGGCTCGCTCGTCCTTCGCCGATTAAGGCGTCTTACTGGTATTGTATTTATTTTCCATTTTCAATTTATCTATATCATTTCAAATTTTTGCATTTGCTTAAATTTTTTCATTTTTTAAAACTATTCATCTATTTATTCTATTGTTTGCATTTTTTCGTTTCTTCTTATATAAATTTAATTTTATTTAATCTAATTATTATTATTTTAACATGTTTTTTTTTTTTGCTAAGGCGATGACTGGCTAATGGTGAGAAATATAATCTCTCTCTCTCTCTCTCTCTCTCTCTCTCTCTCTCTCTCTCTCTCTCTCTCTCTCTCTCTCTCTCTCTTTTTTTATTTTTTATTTTTTATTTAAACCTAGTACATTTGGTGTTATTAGAGCTAAAGCTCTAGGTTTTACACAAGAGCTGTTTATAGCTACATATTATATTAAGATGACATTTTATATTTAATAATAATTTAGGCCATCAACCAGCTGTTCACCTCCCGCTTAAAGTCTTGTAGCGAGGCGTGGTGGTGGAGGTCGGTTTGGTGAACTAACTGGTTCCACAGACGGTCGTAGCTGGGTAAGAAGGAACGTAGGTGGTGCTCTGTCCTGGAGAAGGGCACAGTCACTTGTTCCTGTCTGTGTGGGGCGACATGGGTGGAGTGAAGGGGCGGCGGGGGCCTGGGTAGCTTGATGGCTGCCAGGTGGGGCGTGTGGAGATTTAGTGCCTTGTGCATGACACATAAACCTGCCACATCCCTGCGCTCCTGGAGGGGTTGGAAGGAGTCAGGCGCGTGGTGGGAACGTTTATCGCTAACCAGTCGCTGGGCTCTTCTCTGGTCGCGGTCTAGTGTGGCCAAGTAAGAGGGCGGGCAGGAAGACCATGCTAGGGGGGAGCATTCCATTAGGGGACGTACCTGAGCCTTGTACAGAACCTCAACCCCCTTGGCATCTAGAAGGTGGGAGATGCGCCGGACACAGCTGAGTCTCCAGGCCGAGTTTTTTAGCTACTTCCTCGGCATGACTGGTGAAGGTCAGTCCCGCGTCAAACTCCACCCCAAGGATGGAGATGGATCTCTGAAGGGGAAGTGATCTGCCCTCAAGCCGTATGTCCGGTGCAGGCAGGTTGGTGATGTCTTGCCTGCGGGAGATAAGCAGAGTCTGGGTTTTGTCAGGGGCAAGGCTGACCTGCCATCGACCTCCAGGTGACGATGTTGTCCAACGCCAGTTTGATGCGGCACACCGTGTCCTGCCAGTCACGTCTGTCGCAGGGGAAGGCAAGAGTGCAGTCATCAGCGTAGGCCTGGGCCTCAGGAATGAGCTGGAGAATGTCACTGAAATAGACATTCCACAGAAGAGGCCCGAGTACGCTGCCCTGCGGGACGCTGGCGTGGATGGGTTGCTGGCTGGAAGTGTGGCCGTTGATCACCACCCGTAAGGTTCTGTCTTGGAGGTAGTCCTGGATGAGCTGCAGTAGGGCGCCGCGCACTCCCAGGCTCCTCAGCTTGGCAGCGAGACCTCGGTGCCACACCCTGTCAAAGGCTCCGGCGATGTCCAAAGCCACTACTTTGGTGTCCGTTCCTCTATCCAGCGAGTGGTTCCAGGAAGCAGACTGAAGGAGGAGCAGGTCTGCAGCTGACCTTCCCTGCCTGAAACCAAATTGCTTGCTGTTTTTTTGTGGATGGCCACCACTCTTGCCTCTTTCCATTGCGTGGGCCACTTGCACGAGGAAAGAATGTTGTTGAAGATGATGGTGAGTGGTGGAGCGAGTTGGGCAGCACATCCCTTTAGTAGGTGAGGGCTGGTGTTGTCGGGCTCTAGCGCCTTCTTGGGATCTATTTGCCGCAGCTGATGTTCTACTTCCTTATTGTTAACTGCGAGACTCTCCAGAGAGGCCCTGGTGAGGGATGGTATCTCTGGGTGCTCGCGTGAGGGGTCTGGCACCGTCATCTTAAAAGAAAAATGACCTGCCAACAGCTCAGCCTTGTCCTTGTCGCGGACAGCCACTGACTCGTTTGGTCTGGTGAGCGGCGGAATGGTGTTGTCAGCAAAGAGGCCTTGCTGCTTATTCACTCCACACCACCACTCCTTACTGCTCACTGACTGGCCGCTGTACCTGGCCTTTAAGTCCTCTCTTCAGCGTTGTATGGCCTGCTTTTGGACCTGACACATGGTCTTGCAGGCTTCTTTGTGCCAATGTTTGTTGAGTTGGGAGGGGTGGGTCTTGTACCGCAGCCAGGATCCTGCTCTTGTTGTCAGCAGCTCTCCTACACTGAAAGCCAAACCAGGGCTGATCATGGGGTTTGGATTTGTAGGTTTGGCTGGGTATATGGTTTTTCTGAAGGGATAGGAGGATGTTGGTGAAGGTCTCCACTTGTGTGTTAACGTCGCCGTGGAGAAGCTTCGTCCACACAATGGAGTCCAAGCTTTCTTATAGGCTGGCCCAATCTCTCTCTCTCTCTCTCTCTCTCTCTCTCTCTCTCTCTCTCTCTCTCTCTCTCTCTCTCTCTCTCTCTCTCTCTATCTCGCTTTCTTTTCTGTTTACTGTTTTTTTATTTAAACAACTGACATCATGGTATACATAGGGCTACAAATAGCAAAGAGGTTGGTGAAGGCAATGGGTGGCAGAAGCTAAAGATGTCCCCTGTCCCGGGGACATCTATCCGAAAGCTATGCCTTATTGGATAAGCTAAATATATAATGTTACAGGCTGAGGGTCACTGTCCGTCAAAGGCAATTTTCAGGCGCACTATTTACACGTACACTGTGTCACTGTGTCAATGTGTGTCACTATGTGTGTGTCACTATGTGTGTGTCACTGTGTGTCATTATTAACACGACAGTGTCACGCCTTCCGGGCACTATGGCGGATGTAAGCGGCACCATCTGTGGGCCGCCACCTTCACCTGCTGTGTGTTCATGGCCACGACATCCACCTCAACCGTGAAGGTGTTCCACAGTGTCGCCGTGGCCTAAGTAAAGGCTCGCTGGCCCATCACGGTGTGGGTCCTCGGGGCCTCGAGGAGGAGATCACCTGACGCTACCGTCCTCGTAGCGCGCTCTGACCTTCTCCACGGGACCCGAAGTCCTGCAAGGAGGGAAGAGTGTTGCACCTGGGCCACCTGCACCTGGGCCACAAGGCCCAGGTGCAACACTCTTCACAGGTGCAACACTCTTCACAGGTGCTTCTTCCAGGTGCAACACTGTGAGGGCACCGACTCTCCTCCGGTGCCCCAGGCTGTCAAGCTGGGGGGGTCCTCTCCGCCACTGCTCCTGCTGTAGTGTTTTTTGTTGTTGCTGCGTGTTGTTGGAGCTGCAGCTGATTTGTTGTTAGTTGTCGCGCTGCTGCTGCTCACACTGTTGCTTGCGGGCGACGTCCCTTTTGATTTTTGGTCGTCGGTGGGGTGTATGAGGCGACTCAGGCAGGCCTCGCCTTTGTCCACAGTGGACAGGTGCACTGGGTCACTCACAATGACTCATCCAGATGAAAGGAGTTTACTTCCATGCAGGGCCTCACTTGGACATTATAAGCCGCATGAGGCCGTCAGCGTCAGAGCAGGTGCCTTAACTCGGCGCGAGAGTCACCCTCAGGGAGGCGTCGACGCGCCATTGTCTCCATGGTGGCGGTTCAAAGCGGAGCCGTGGAGTCAACCTAGCAAAACCCCAGGAGTTGATGGAGGGTCTTGATGCAAGGGTAATCGTCCCCAAACTTCAGCCCTTCCCTCTAGTAGCCAGGGGTCCTCCCTCGAACTGATAAACCATGGCCGGGTCTTCTCGGGAGCAAACTTGACTTACCCCCGTTTCCCCAGGCCGTGATGTCACCAAGTTTTACGGTTGGTGGCGCTATCCGTTCTCAGTCTCCTCTCTGTGGAGGTGTGGACACGTCGCAGTCATCAGCATAGGCAGACCCCCCAGGGAGGCTTTGGAGGAGGTCATTGAAGTAAATGTTCCACAGGATGGGCCCAGGACCGACCTGTGGAGCGGAAGCCTCCACCGGTATGGGCTGACGTGCTCTTCACCACCACCCTCAGACTCCGCTGTGCAGGCTCGAGAACCGCCAGCAGGTGTCCCGTGATGCCGAGCTGTCAAGCTTTGCCAGGAGGCCTTTGGCACATACATCAAAGGCTCGTCGATGTCCAGGGCAATCACCAGCATGGCGGCCAGAGTCCAGGATCGCATGATTTGAAGAGCAGAGAAGCAGGTCGAGGCGGAGCGTCCCTCCTAAGCCGTATGTCTAGGGACATCAGGGTGTTTCCCGGTGGCGGGTCAGTTGTTCTGCAATAATCCTTTCTAAGATCTTGCTGACAACTGACAAGAGCGAGATTGGACGATAGTTGGCTGGATCAGTCCTGTCCTTTTTCTTGTGTACGGGTATGAAACGAG
>JACEEZ010014910.1:157500-160000 GCA_016584305.1 Chionoecetes opilio
AGGCGCGCCGGAAGTGTGTCCACCTTCCTCCCGAGCAGCATCTCGGCAGGTGATGGCAGGTGTGTGTCCAAGGGCGTGCTTCTAAGCGAGCGTAATCCTCTGTAAAATGCGTCGTTGCCATTACTTCTTTTTAATGAATCTTTCACGATCCGTACCCTGACTTTCAGCGATGCCGTTGCTCGGGTGGGTGTAGCGGCGAGGATGTGGTGTGCCGGAACTCAAATCTTGCGGCAAAGTTGGCAAACTCACGCTGTCAAATTGCGGTCCGTTGTCTGAGTAGAGGGTTTGTTGGCGAGCCATGTTCTGCGAATAGCTGCATCAGTATCTCTATTACGTCGCGGCTGGTCGTCCCTGTCAATTTATATACAAATACATAGGAGGAATAATTATCAACTACAAGAATATAATTATGACGTTTTTAGTAAACAGGTCTGTACTGACATCTTGCCACGGCCCCTGGGGTACTGGATGCGGGTGATCCGGCGTTAGCTCCATGCAGTCGTTTGCTGGGCGGGTGAACTGGCAGGGCTGGCAGGCGTTTACTTTACTCTCGATGTCGTTACGCATCCCGGGCCAATACACGGCGTCCTTGGCACGGAGTTCCATTTTCACGCGCCCCTGGTGACCATCATGGAGCTTATCGATGTACCACGCACGTAGTACTTGGGTATGACGGCCCGCGTTCCCCTTCAGTATGACGCCGTCATCTATCACCAACGAGTCCCTAACACTCCAGTATTCGCGTATCTGTGGGTTCAACTGGCACCGCCGATCCGGCCACCATCCAAAATAATGCGTCGCACCATGATAGTACCTCGTCACTTGCTGTTGCGCCCCCGTAGCTCCTCTAGTCGCTCCGGTGAGAAGTGAAAAAGGTCGACACGCACTTCCATGTTCATCGGGACGGACACCCCCACGGTCGGCGGGGAGGCGTGAAAGTGCGTCCCGAAAGCGAGCATCAATACGGCCTGGCTTGTACCGCACGGTGACATCGTTTCCAAGAGCCGTAGTAGCATGCGTTTGCAACCGAGCTGGGGCACTATTTAATGACTTTTGGGTGACCTTTTTCAAGGGTTTATGGTCCGTTGTCACAGTGAAGGGCCCGACCGTATGGGTAGGTGCAAAATCGCTCACATCCGAAGACGACCACCAGCACTCACTTCCATATTTGCGTATCGCTGTTTCCGTCTCTGTGAGGCTTTTAGATGCGTAGCACACCGGCCGCCCATCCTGTTTGCAAACGGCACCGATAGCGATACTCGATGCGTCCACCTCGACGTTAACAGGTAACTCTGGGCGGAAATGAACTGTGTTGTCTCAGCTGATATGGTGTTTTTTAAAACATTTCGAAGCAGACTGATGCCCCGTGAGACCATTGGGTAGATTGCATCTTCTTTGAGCAGTTGCCGCAGGCGATGTGTTAAGTCTGAGAATCGTGGGATGTAACTTGAAACGTAGGTGCCAGGCCAAGAAATGAACGTATTTTCCTGCGCTGTTGTTGGTACCGTTAGTGACTGAATAGCTGATATTTTTGAAGAGTCTGGTGAAACTCCTGCGAGTGTAGCCCCGTGTCCGAAGAAAATCACTTCCTTTAGCCCTACGTGACACTTAGAAAAGTTAACACAAGCCCACGCTCTCGTGCTCTCATCATTAACTGGTGTAGCCGTTTGGGCGTGCTCGATTTGGTCCTTCCCGTGAACACTAATGTCGTCTGCAATGCTGATTACCCCACTCAACCCGTTCAGTATTTCGTCCATTTTCTTCTGAAATACATCTTGAGAGCCACACCACCCAAACGGCATCCTTATAAAGCGGTACCTTCCAAACGGTGTGTTGAAGGTCATGCTTTACTAACTCTTCGTCGAGCACTACACACCAATACCCGGAGAGTGCATCCCAAATTTCGTGAACAAAGGGGGAGCCGGATAACTGGTGCGTGACTTCTTCCGGGGTTTTTAAGCGGTGATGAGGCCGTTTGTTGGCCTCTATTCAGGTCTTTGGGGTCAAGACACACACGTAATGAGCCGTTAGCTTTTCGAGCCGACGACGGAGGCTAGAAACCCACTCTGTTGGTTCATCCATTTTTGCTATCACTCCTAGTTTCAGCATGCGATCCAATTCCTTTTCCAAGTCTTACGAAGGTGTATGGGGCATTTTCGTGGGCGTGAACGACAGGCCGGACACTTGGGTCCAACTCTATGTGTGCAGTACATGAACTGGCCAAGACCCTCGAAACAGTCGGGTAGAGTTGGCGTAGGTATTCAGTTGTTCTAATTGGCTCGTTTAACTGATGTGTGACAGCCGCCTTTTATTTCGGTGCCGGATTCTTAGCGTCGTGATAGGATATTGACCACACCAGGCTGTTCACACGTCGGCAGGCCAAGTATAATAGGGCTGTCTGTTTCAACGACATAAAATTTTGTCACACACTCACAAAGGGGCCATGCTGTATGTTCTGGTTACAGAGCCATGGTGAGGTTCTGGTAGTCATTGTAGGCTG
>JACEEZ010014910.1:165000-177500 GCA_016584305.1 Chionoecetes opilio
TCTGGTGAGGACGCGGAAAATTAATGAGGAGGAGGAGGAGGAGGGGAAGGAGGAGAAGGAGGAGGAGGAGGAGGTATAATGGAAAGAGGAAAAGAAAAGAAAGATGCAAATTGTCAGAAAGTTGAAAACAGAATACAAAGACCTGCCCTGCTTTTCCATCTCTCTTCCTCTCTCTCTCTCTTCTCTCTTCCTCTCTCTTCTCTCTCTATCGCCTCTCTCCTCGCTCTCTCTCTCCTCTCTCTCTCTCTCTCTATCTCTTCTCTCTATCTCTCTCTCTCTCTCTCTCTCTCTCTGTCTTTTTTTGTTTTTTTCTTTTATTTAAACAACTGACATGGTATTACATGGGGTATAAATAGCAAAGAGGTTGTTGAAGGCAATGGTGGCAGAAGTCTAAAGATTGTCCCTGTACCGGGGACAGCTATCTGAAAGCTAGCCTTACAGTGTAAACTAAATATCTAATTTTACAGAATGAGGGTCCATGTCGTCAAAGGCACTGTACAGGCGCAATATTTACAGTAACTGTGTCAGGTGTGTCAACTCTGTGTGTGTGTCACATGTATCACTATTGACACGACACTGTGTTACGTCTTAACAGGGACTAAGGCGGATGTATGCGCACCAATCTGTGGAGCCGCCACCTCACCTGCTGGGTGCTCCTGGGCCACGACATCCACCTCAACTTGAGGGTTCACAGTTGTACGCCGTGGCCCACGTAAGGGCTCGCTGCCCATCACCGGTGTGGGTCCTCGGGGCCTCGAGGAGGAGGTCACCTGACGCTACCGTCCTCGCCATAGCGCGCCCCTATGACCCCTCAACGGGACCGAATTCCTGCATGGTGGGAAGAGTGTGCACCTGGGCCTTGTGCAAAAACACTGTGTGGCAACCGGACTTCCTCCGGTGCCCAGGCTGTCAAGCTGGGAGCGGATATTATCCTGCCCACTGCTCCTGCTGTTAGTCGTTGTTGTTGTTGTTGGTTGTTGTGGTGTTGGAGCTGCAGCCTCGAGTTGTTGTTGTTGTCGTCGCTTCTGCTGCTGCCCATGTTTGCCGCGGGCGGACGTCCCTGTGAAGTGGTCGTCGGTTGTGGGTGTATGAGGCGCTCAGCACCGCCTCTATCACTTGTCCAGCAGAGTGACAGGTGGCACTGGGGCCACTACTTCATAAAGTGAGCGGAACGTACTCCATTGGACGGGCCTCCACTTGGGGACTTATTTACAGCCGCATGAGGCCCGTCAGCGTCGAGCAGGTGCTTAATCGGCGCAGGAGAGTCACCCTCAGGGGAGGCCTCGACGTTGCCACTGTATCAGTGGCGGTTCAAAGCGGCAGCCTGGAGTCAACCTCCAACCCCGGGATGTAGATGGAGTCCCTAATGGCAAGGGTATCGTCCCCAAACTTCAGCTCCCAGCGAGTAGCCTGGGGTCCTCCCTCGAACGTGATATAAACCATGGCCTGGTCTTCTCGGCAGAAAACTTGACTTGCCACCGTCCCAGGCCGTGATGTCACCAAGTTGATGGTTGGTGCATCCTATTCAAACGTTCGCAGTCTCCTCTGTCTGGTGGAGGAGTGGCGACACGGTGCAGTCTGTCAAGGCAAGGGCAGACGCCACAGGGAGGCTTTGGAGAAGGTATGAAGTAAAGATTCCACAGGATGGGGCCCAGGATCGATCCCTGTGGAAAACAGGAAGCCTCCACCGCGGTTACGTGGCTGACGTGCTCCCATTCACCACCACCCTCAGACTCCGGCTGTGCAGGTAAGCTCGAGAACAAACGCCAGCAGGTGTCCCGTGAGCCGAGCTGTTCAAAGCTTTGCCAGGAGGCCTTGTGCCACAAACAGTCAAAGGCCGGCGATGTCTAGAGACAATCACAGCGATTGAGCGGCCAGACTCCAGGGAGTCCTGCCTATGATTGGAGAGCAGGAAGGACGCACTTCCGAGGCGGAGCGTTCCCTTCCTAAACCGTATCTGTCTAGGGGACATCAGGTGGTGCCACTCTAGGTGGAGATTGTCAGTTGCTCTGCAATAATCCTTTCTCAGATCTTGCGACAAACGGACAGGAGCGAGTTGGAGGGTAGTTGGTGGATCAGTCCTCTCCTTTTCTTGTGTACTGGCGTGACCACGAGCTCACTTCCACAGGCTTGGACAGGCGCCCGTTTGGAGGCCACTGCTAAAAGATGTGAGTGAGGGGCCTTATCAGTCATCTGCACAAGTGCTTGAGCAGGAAGGGGGACTCACACCATCAGAGCCAGGCGCCTTTTTGGATGTTGACGGTACGCAGGAGGGGGCCACGACGTCCTCCGGAACCACCGGGCTGTCCAGGTCCTAGGTGACACATACGGTGAGGCGAGGTGGCTGCCTCTCAGGGTCCTGTGTCGTAATCTTCCTGATGAAGTGAGCAGCCAGGAGGTCTGCTTCCTCCTGGTTTTTTAACCACCCAGTCTCTGCTGTGTGATGAGGGGCGGATTCTCTCCTGGGTGACGGTGCCTTGTCTCTCCTTCACCAAGGACCACCATTGCTTGAGGTCAACTGATTGGAGGCTAGGTTTCCTCCGGACGTCATTTTCCCACCTGTTCCTGGCATGAAGACTGTTCACTGGTCATGGCTTACAGGTGGCGCGGGGCAGGGCCTGTTCCTCTCGTGTGGGGGCGGCGCTTTAGGCGCACCCAGGCCTTGTATTTATCCTCCGCGGCAAGGCGACACCTGAACCGAGACCACAGGCTGGTCCTCGCGGCTCAGGCCCTCGGACACTCTGTTGGAAACATGTTGGTCCCGCGCGGCCAAGGAGAATGGCGGTGAAGGTTTGGCCCACATTGTGTTTCCACGTCACCGCAGAGCGCGGCGGCCCAGTACAGTTGTCAGACAGGACGCGCGACTTGCGGCGCGCTTGATTGGCCACAGCCCAGTCAGCTCTATCCCACAGCAAGTGAACCCCCGCTGGCATGTTCCTCGCTCTGGCGGGGGGTCTAGGCCATGGTAGGTGATGGTGAGAGCACTGCATGATGATCAGGAGCTGACCCAACGTGTTCAGATGGCTGCACTGCACTGAGTCTGCAGGAAGAGCAGTGAGCCACTGGGTCCAGAGAGCCAACCTCGTACGTGTGTGGGGAAGGTGACGTGATTGGTGAGCCCATGGACACTGTCAACTTGTGGGAAGGACCTTTTCACCAAGTGCTGTTTCCAGGGTCGCCACGATAACGCTGTTCTGGCACAGTCACGGGTGGCCAAGATGGTGGTCCAAGCTGGTCGCGTGAGAAAGGTAAGGGTGCTGCGCTGTGCCAGTGTGGGTGATTAAAGAGCGCAAACAAGACAGCACTTTTGTCTGTGAGGAAGAAGGCGGAAGAACATCCGCTCTATCCAATTGGGTACCGGGACAGGCAGTAATGAAGCGCCCAGCCCTCACGGTGGACACACTGCCACACCGCCGCCTTGTCGGTGCCTCGATCAAGCCGCATCCAGTGACAATAGCCGGCGATTGCTGTCACATGAATGTCACACACTCATCAGTCAGGAACGTTCGACGGCCACACGAACTTCAAGCTGTGTTCCTGAGGACCGGTGTGTGTTAGCTCGTCGACATTCGTCCTGAAGGCGGACGCTGGTAGACAGGATCTTGAGGCCAGCGTGTGCCATTCCTTGCCCTTAGTGATGTAGAGGAGGCGGCAGAGCAGCGTATGGCAATGGCGTAAGCACCTGTGGGTGATGCTGTGATGGGTGGGGAGTGGGCCTGGGAGGAGAGGAGGATTGGGATTGGTTGTGGAGAGGATTCGTTCAGGAGCAGGGCCCTGAGAATCGTTCATGCATTTCTTCAGCTGCTCGAGTGAAACAATTGTCTGCAGTATGTCCTGAATAACGCAGACAATACTCGCAGCTTTGGCTCCGTTTTCCTCAGCACAGCCTTTTACCGGCAAAGGGTTCAGCGAGTATGGACCTTTGTCGCAGATTCACAGACGATGAGATCTCTCTCTCTTTCTATCTCTCTATCTCTCTCTATCTCTCTATCTCTCTCTCTCTCCTCTCTCTCTCTCTCTCTCTCTCTCTCTCTCTCTCTCTCTCTCTCCCTTCTCTCTCTCTCCTCTCTCCCTCTCTTCTATCTCGCTCTCTCTCTCTCTCCACAATAACCACAAAATCATGAAACTATTATCACTCCAGTTATAAAGAAAATAAAATGTATGAAAAATATGTTAATTAATATAAGCAAAAACTTGTAATTAACATCTACACTATTAAGTGAGTAGATAATAATAATAGAGTGTTGTTAAGGAATCAATATAAGCAAACAATTCATAATCTTATTGATTCAAGAAGGAAAATATTAGTCGTTTCTCGAACAAATAATGTTACCGAGATTAATTCGCGGATTTTTGGTAATATATAATACATAAAAAAGGACATTGCCTGCTATGATATATATAATATAATATATATATATATTATATATATAATTAATATATATATATATATACTTATCTATATTTAATATATATATTAGGGGTTTTTGTCCCAGGGCTTGTATTAGTAGAAGAGAAGGGAGGAGGAAGAAAGACTAGAAGAAGATAGAGTAGGCGGAGGAGGAGTGAGTGGAATATTGAAATTGGAGATTCGACAACTAGATCATTGTAGCGGAGCAGGAAGGAGGAAGAGGAGCGAAGAGCATGAAGGAGAGGAGGAGAGGAGGAGGAGGAGAAGATAATTGAAAAAAAAATATATACTGACAGAGAAAAAGATGGAACCGCAAATAAACGTGAATAAAGTATGATGATGATGGAAATAGGAAGAGGAAAGAAAGAAAACGAAAGATAAAGTACGAAAAGCAGACGAAATAAGGAAAAAAACATAAGCACATAAGAAGAAAGGAAAAGGAAGCAATAAGATTCATGAAATATGAGGAAAAAAATGTTTGAACAAGAAAGGGGTAGGGGGTAATAGGAGGAGGGTAATAAAAGAGGAGGAAGAGAAGAGGAAGAAAAGGAAAAAAGGATAAAGGGGGGGAAGAATGAAGGGAGAGGAGGATGGAGGATTGGTTTACGAAGAAAAAATAAAGAGATAGAAAAGGACAAGAGAAAATGAAGGACAATGAAAAAAAGTAAGCGAAATATAAAGACAAATTGAACACAAGTAATATAAATAGAAATACAGAAATTTAAGTAACATTAATAACAAGTATATAATTACAAGGGGAAAATGAAACAAAAATAATTATCCACTAAACACGAAATAAAATAAAACAAAAATTGCGCAAACAATAAATGATAGAATAAACGGAAATAATAATAAAAAAGTATTAAAGTACAAACAATTTAAACAACGTAATGATAATAAATTATAAAACTGAATGAATCAACAAAAAGTAAAAAAAAAAAAAATCATTCTACACATCTAAAAAAAAAAAAACTGACGAATTTTTTTACATTTTTTTTCTTAGTGTGTTGGTGGTTTAGAGTCTCATTTTTTACCACCTCCTAATGGCTGTGCTTTACCCCCCCCCCCCCCCTAACTTGAACCCCACGAAATACTTGATTAGACAGGGCCCATTCACCCCTCTCACCCTCTTTCCTCTATTGCCGATAGAAATAGAAAAATATCAACAGTGTTGGAAAAGGGGAAAACCCACTGAAAAAACACGAAAAAAGGGAATGTGATCAAAATAAAAATAGAAATGATAGAAATCGGATATGAGAGAGAGAGGAGAGAGAGAGCGGGAGTGAGAGCGAGAGAGGAGAGAGGAGAGACGGAGAGAGAGAGAGAGAGAGCGAGAGAGAGATGAGAATGGATGATGCGAGAGAGAGAGAGAGAGAGAGAACCGATCGGAGATGAGAGAGAGAGAGCAGAGAGGAGAGAGAGAGAGAGGTGTGTGGCGAGAGTCTTGTGTATCCACAACAAAGAAGAGCCAAAGGCGGATCCTCAAAAAACTTTACCGCCCCAATTCACTCCTTTCCGTTGTTGGGAAAAGTTCTTAAGGTCCATGCATTGCTCAAAAATCCACTAAAGTTCTTGACACTCACCGCTTGCTAAAGTTCACGGGCAATTCGAATTCCGACAGGGTAGATCCACAGCAGACCTCTTCTCCTACACTCAGCAGCCTGGAAAACCCCTCCCTAGATCGGGGCGAAGACACCTTCGTCGTCGTCCTTGCATCGCTCTTGCCTTTGATATAGGGGTTTGTGGCCTCAGGGGCATCACTACCAAGCTTGAGAAGCCTGGGGATCTTGCGGTTACCGTTAAACCTCCTCGCATGATTACTCTACGAAAGAAACTCTAGCGCGTGGTGGTGAATGCTCACCTCCTCGAAAATACTATCAAAGCCAGTGTCCCTCAAGGAAGTGTACTTGGGCCAGTACCTAGAAAGTTACTTCAACGACATCCTGCCCAGCTGTGATCTAAGGCAAGAGCGTACGCAGGAATCAGACTGACTGTACTCTCACATTCACCTGGAGAGACCGTGACCGCCACAAACACAGTAATTGCCATTCAAAAAGGCACTGCAGAGCATCGTCCTCCTGTGCAAGAGATGGCAAGTCACCTTTGCACTAGACAAGAACCAAGCCGTCCCTCATCTTCCCACAGGCAAAGATGCAGTCAACTGGGGGACAACAAGCCCATTCTCGGAAGGCCAGAAAATTCACCTCCAGGAGTCAGTCAACATTCTAGGGGGTGGAGTTCGACTCTGGCCTCACAACACCAGACACGTCAGGAAGGTCGTCAGCGATGCTGCCTGGAAACTGAGCTGCATCCGAGTGTCGCGCACCTCCTGGACGCTCAGGGAGTCGGCAACCATTCTAAAGTCAAAGTCCGCTCCCTGATGGAATACTCGCCCCTTGCATGAGTCCACATCCCCCCGTCATACCTCGGCTCCTTGACCACCGGGTTCAAGCCAGAGCCCAGCGGCTGGCCCGGTGAAAAGACCCTGAGGGGGCTGTCTGCACAGATCATCAACCTCTCCAAGTAGCGGCGTACGTGGCAGGCATATGCGTCATGTACAAGGCTCACAGGGATTGCAGCTCCTACAACTAACAGAGCTGCGCCTCCAACCATGGCAGGCCCTCCTCCCATTTACCTGTGCGACCCACAACATCGACCACTCAGGTGGACTGTTGCCTTTCGCGGAGGACGGAACCTTTCTCCCGTCCTCCTACCCCGCTATGAGTCGACTATGGAACACCTTGGTACGCCAGGTCGACCTGCACTCACACTTCCCTGCACGCCTTCAACTCGGTGTAAAATGGACTGTAAAGGAACTAAACGCAATAAAACATCCCCCCCCCCCCCCCCCCCCAAAACAAATAATGACTAAAACATTTGTATAAAGATATGTTTATATTATTATAATTCTTTATTATATATATTACTATATATATATATTATATATATATATATATCTATATATATATTAATATATAATATCTATTATATCTATATATATAATTATATATAGATATATTATATATATATATATATATAATCTTATATATATATATAGATATATATATGTGTATCATGTATCAAGTATACGTTCTTGTATATTGGTATTAGTGTATAGTGTTAGTATAATTTGTTAATCATTCGTGTATTTAGATTAGTTTATAATAGAATATTGCTGTACTTTTTCCATATTATTTGAATAATTATTGATATGAATAAAAATATAATACTTCTAGAGATAGTCTAGGCGTCCCAGCCAGGGGGGGGTGGGAACTTTAGCCATCAACTCTTCGTTTGTTTTTCACATGTATTAAGTTTTAAAAAAAAAATGTTTTAAAAAAGAGAGGAGAGAGAGATGGATAAAGAAGGAGAGAAAATAAAGGAAGAAAAGGGGGAGGAGGGGGAAAAGGGGAGGAGAGAAAAGGGATGAGACGAAAAGGAAAAAAGAGAAAGAGCGACAGAGAGAGAGACAGACAGAGGAGAGGAGAGAGGAGAGAGAGAGATCGAGAGAGAGAGAGATGAGGAAGAGAGAGGAGAGAGAGATGTGAGGAGGGAGACGAGATCGCGTGTGAGAGAGAGGATTAGAGGTTGAATCGAGGGAGTTGAGAGAGAATGAGAGCGAGAGGGGGGGACGAAAGAGAGAGAGAGAGAGACGAGGAGAAGAGAGGGGATGAGGTGACGAGGGATGAGAGAAGAGGGGCAACTTGGTCAAGCACAAAAAAAAAACAAAGAGGATAAGAAACGCGACAAGGGTGGGGAAAAGATGAGGAAAAGAGATTAAAAGAGAAAAGAGAGGTGGAGGAGGCGGGAGGGTGAATAGGAGGAAAAAGAGCACAAACAGGATGAGTTAACCTGAAATAGCTGGACACTCTCCTAACTCCCTTTTCCCTCCCCTCACTTCCCTTTTCCCCTACCTTACCTTCCCTTCCCTCCTCTCCAATTCCTTCTCCTTTTTTTCCTCCCTCTCCCTTCCCTTTTCCCCTCTCTCCCCCTCCCCTCCTCTCCCCTAGTTCCCCTTCCCACTTTCCCCTCCCTCCCCTCCCATTACCTCACACCGACAAGTTTTCAAGGCTGTAGCCGTCTCATCGGACCTAGCGTGACAACGACAGGATTAAGTGTGCTTTCTAACTCTTTTTATACGACTGTCGCCTCTAAAAGTAAAGTAGGTTGCTTAGGACGGAGGTACAGAAAGAAGAATATGGATCTGTGTTGAAAAATATTGTTATTCCTGAAAACTTTGGAAAAAATTATGATGTTGTAATGTGATATTTAGTTTCTGCCATTATTTGTTACCCATCATTATCATTATGAGTTATTATTCATTGGTGAAAATCTATTGAAATTTTTAAGTCTACTACACTTTTTCGTATTTACCCTAACGTACAAAGGAAATAAAACTGAATAACACAAAAAAAAAAAAAAAAAAACCTTTAAGAAAAAAAAAACATTACACATTTTTTCGACAATAGTTAACTTTAACACAGTAAAAATTAAAAGTTGAAAGGAAAAAAAGAAAGAAAACGTTGTGGTGGGGGTTAAGGGTAGTGCGTTCTTCAATTTCACTTGTCTCTTTTTTTCTCAGGGGGGTTGGTTAGGGCGGTTGGGGACCGCGTGCCGTATACAACGGACTTGTTTGTATGTGCAATTCGTCACTGTTATGTTTATGTGTTTTTAATACGTTTAATGCCAATTCTAAAACTGATTAATTTTGTGGCGGTTTTTTTTGTGTGGGGGATAATGTTGTGGTTAGTTTTATTTAATTTTTTGCCTGGCTTATTGCATTTTTTATTTGCTTTTTTTATGTCCCCGTAATGAAAACAAAACATTGAGAAAAAATCGATCCGGTAGGAGAGTAAAACATATAGTAAGAAGGGGGATTTACATATTGAAAGGATGTTTATAGCTGTCTCTAAAGCAGGCTAGGGGAAGAATGGGGGACTCTTTTTGTGTGTAACAAAATTAAAGGGATATAAACCTGCGTGTAGCTGTTTGTGAAAGACACGAGGTAGAGGGGAGAGGTATAAAAGGGGATGATTAAAAGAGGTATATAGGTAAGGTTGATGGGGATAAAAAAAAAATAGAGATGATAAAATGGGGCTAATAAAGAAATAAAATATGGGATGTAAGGATATAAATATAAAGATGATAATGGGGTTAAAAAATACAGATGATAATGTTTGGATAATAAAGATAAACTATGGCGATAATAAAGATAAATAAAGATAAAAATTGAGATAAAAATAAGATAGATATATAGGGAGATGTGAGGTTAATGTTAGTGTTTATATACCTGTTAAAAGTGAGACGAGTGAAAAAGACAAAAGGTTTTTGGAAGTAAGAGTTGCTTACGTTAAGGATTGTTGTGGGAAAAAACTTTTCAGAGAAAGAGAGAAGAAGAGAAAAGAAAAGACAGCAAGGAGGAAGGACAGTTCTCTCCTCTCCTCTCACTCTCCTTCCTCTCTCTCTCTCTATCTCCTCCTCTCCTCTCTCTCCTCTCTCTCTCCTCTCTCTTCCTTCTCTCTCCTTCTTCCTCTCTCTCGCTCTCTCTCCTCTCTCCCTCTCGTCCTCCTCTCCTCTCCTCTCTCATCCATTTATCCTTTTTCTAATCGGCTTCCAGCTTGCTTCCCCCTCTTTCTCCCAAAATATATTCTTTCTCTCTCCTCTCTCTCTCTTCTCTCTCTCTCTCTCTCTTTCTCTCTTCTCTCTCTCTTCTCTCTCTCCTCGCTCTCTCTTCACTCTCCTCTCTCTCCCTCTCGCTCTCTCTTCCTCTCTCTCTCTCTCTCTCTCTCTCTCTCTCTCTCTCTCCTACTCCTTCCTCTCTCCTCTCTCTCTCTCTCGCTCATCCATTTATCCTTTTTCTAATCACCTTTTCCAGCTTGCTTCCTCCCCTCCTTTCTTTCTCAAAATATATTTCTTCTCTCTCTCTCTCTCTCTCTCTCTCTCTCTCTCTCTCTCTTCTCTTCTCTCTCTCTCTCTCTCTCTCTCTTCTCTTTCTCTCTCTCTTCTCTCTCTCTCTTGCCCGTCAGGTGGCAAGGTGTAGGAGACGTGAGTGCAATGTCCAGCGTCACTGTGGGCATTCGGTCAGCGGTTCGAGTCCGCCTAGTTCTTGCTGACGTGGCGGGCTGCCTTGTATAGTTCATACCCTTGTAGTTGGTACTTGCAAAGTGTTAGATAGGATGAAAAATCTTATCTTATCTCTATCTCTCTCTCTCTCCCTCTCTCTCTCCTCTCTCTCTCTCTCTCTCTCTCTCTCTCTCTCTCTTCTCTCTCTCTCTCTCTCTCTCCACTCTTTTTTTTTTTTTTTTTTTTTTTTAAACATACATATAAATAAAGCCCAACGGTTTGTCGGGTCGGTGCTATCTATCTTGAGGCAATTTATAAATAAATATAAAGACGTAAAAAATTATAAAAACTAACAATTATATACATATATGCATCATGTAAAGTGTTTGTTGAGGCACTGTTGCTGTCCCTAGTGTCACAGTATCACTAGTCTCAGCGGGGTGGGCTTCAAACAGTCCCACCGATGCCGCCAACGGTACACTTTGTGTGTTCATCTCCGGATGTGAGGGACAGCGGCCCCCGTGAAAATGTTCACATCCTGGAAACTCGGCCCACAAAGGTGCGTTGGTGCTGGCTGGCACGGGAACGCGGCACCTCCACTGCACACCACTGGTAAGCACCGTTCTCGTGCTTCGCGTGTTCAATCTCGGAGGCTGTCGTAAAAACCAGCCAGGTGTGGCACTCCTGCACCATGCCTTGTGGAAACCACAAGCGCACGCGACATCCCTTCCGGTTGTTCCAGTGAGTCGAGAGGGACTCACCTGCTCGAAACTCGGGCTGGTGGGTCAGGGGGGTCTGGGGGGTCTGCAGCATCCACCAGTCGCAGGGCGCGGACGCTGGATGCTGGCCAGCCTTCGCAGTGTGCGAGGCTGCACACGACATCCATGGAGAGGGCGGCGTACTCTAAGAAGTAAGGCCGTATCTGGGCCTTGTAGAGCAAGAGCTTCCCCTCCCCTGTCGAGGAAGCTGGGTACCCTTCGCAGGGCAGAGAACCCTGTGAGAGATGAGAGGCCCTTTTTTGCAATGTGTTGATGTGGCCGTCAAAACACTTAGCTCTCGGCGGTCCACCTCTTTTACTCCCAGAACCTGGACTGGCTTCCACTGGAGTTGGGAGAGGAACGCCATCAAACCGTAGCCTCCCTTCCACTGCTGGCCCCGGCAGCGGGGGGACGAGAAACCACCATTGCCTGTGTCCTTCTCCGGAGCAAAAGTTCACCTGCCACGTGTACCCACTCCTGTATAACACTCAGCTGCTGATTGACCTCATCAGCATCAGCAGTACGCCCACTGTCATGTCGCGGGTAGGAGCATGGAGAGAGTACAGTCATTCGCGGTAAGCCGAGACTGCTGGCAAGCTTTTGGAGAAATCGTCCGTAAGATGGTTCCACCAGGACTGGCCCCAGCAAGAAGCCCTGTGGGACGATGCTCCACTAGGCAGGGACTCAGAGTGCCTGCCCGTTAACGACGACCTGAGGATTCTTCCTGCAGGTCAGTTCCTCAGGAGCAGCAGGAGTTCACCATGGATGCCTTTGTTCGGAGTTTTTCGAGAAGGCCTTCGTGCCACACCCTGTCAAAGGAACCCGCTATGTTCAAGGAGGGGTGCCTATCTCTCTCTCTCTTCTCTCTCTCTCTCTCTTCCTCTCTCTCTCCTCTCTCTCTCTCTTCTCTCTCTCTCTCTCTCTCTCTACTCTCTCGCTCTCTCCTCTCTCTCTCTCTCTCCTCTCTCTCTCTGCTCTCTCTCTCTCTCTTCCCACTCACTCTTATCTCTAATCCCTCTTCCCTCTCACTGCACCGCTTCTTCTGCTTATCCCTAGCACTGCCTCCCTTTCCCTTTCTTACAGTAACTCTCCTCGCTCCCTTCCCTTCCTTCCTTACTCTTGCCTTCCCTTCCTTACTATCGCTCTCCCTTACCTTCCCTTCCCTTCCCTTCTTCACTTCTCCTCTCTCCCTTCCTACCCTTCCCTTCTCTCCCTCCTCTCCCTTCTTCTTCCTTCCCTTTCTTACTCTCTCTCCTCCCTTACCCTTA
>JACEEZ010014910.1:182500-189522 GCA_016584305.1 Chionoecetes opilio
AGAGAGAAGGAGAGACCGTGGGAGAGGAGAGAGAGACTTGAGGAGAGAGAGAGAGAGAGAGAGATTTATATTTCAGTCCTTCAATGCATTGTAGGTACGAGGTAATTTAGGTGATTTTAACATAATACAGTGTTTATTACACGCTGTAGTAATTTGTTGTTATCATGATCGTGTTATGTTAAATATAAACATCACCTCCGTTTATATCAAGTTACTCTATTCAGCACTATAATTTATAACTGTGGTATCATCATTACTCTCTTCTAAAGTAACATATCTATACCTAATGTTTTATACTTTATGCTATACTTGATTATACTTTTCAACATATACTTGTTAGAAATATTATTAAGTTGACAATTAATGTAGTAACTCCCTTGCAGTGATACTCTAATATATAATGTATAATACATGTATGTAATATAGTTAATAAGTTAAATTATATACTTTTGTATGCCAAAAATAGATATTTTCTAAACTTTCTATTTAAACAGGTGATTTAGTATATATTATTAACACTTCCTGACGTTTTGGGACAGGATTCTCTCCATTCATTAAGCAACGCACGCAGTAAACTTTTACTGTTCACTTTTACTATTCACTGAGTAACGGGACAGATAACTATCCCCTTCTTCAATGACACTCAACTCTGTCTCCTTCTTCTACATGAACCATTCCAGCGGACTATCCTTACAAAAATTGAACTGGAAATCCACATTCTCAATCTCTTGCTAAAAACCAGCTCTAAGAAGTTAGGTGTGTGTGGCGCTGCGTCCTTTTTTTTCTCCATCCCAATGCTGCCTCTCACAGGGGCCTTAGCCGCCCATGTACCGCGTATGTCTCACATGTTTGGGGAGGATCCACTCATACAGCTCTCTAAACAGGGTGAGTCAAAAGCTTTTCGTATCATCAACTCTCTCCTCTGACTGGACTGTCTTCAATCCTTAAATCACCGCCGCAATGTGCTTCTCTTGCTATCGTTCTACCGTTAGTTCATGCTCACGCCTCTTCTGAATTGTAAACTGCATGCCTCCCCCACTCCCGTGGCCTCGCGCACAAGACTTTTCTACTCATTCTATCCCTATTCGGTCCATTCCTAATGCAAAGAGGTAATCATGTTATCTTACTCTTCACCTTTCACTGGTAACTCTGGAACTCTCTTCCTGTTTCTATTTTCCCAGATTTCTATGGCTTTAAATCTTTTACAAAAGAAGAGTAACAAAGACACCTCCCGAACCTAAATTGGCCTACCCCTCTGTTTTTATTGTAATTATCTTACGGTCTTCTTATGGGGAATGGCAACTAAGCGGACTTGTTTACCCATTTTGTTGTGCCCTGGGCCAGTTCCTTGTGAGTAGAAAAAAAAAGAACAAAAAAAATACAGTAAAGGGAATCCAAACCAACCAAGAAAAAAGAAAGACATTATTTACTGCCATACATTCTACACTCAAGGTCATTCGTTAAACTCTCTTTTGTCTCTCTCTGTCCTCTCTCGTGTCTCTCTGTCTCTCTGTCTCTCTGTCTCTTTGTCTCTGTGGTCTCTGGTCTCTGTACTCTCTCTCTTCTCTCTCTCCTCTCCTTCGACCTTGAAAGAGTAGGTCATACAAACATTACAGCTGTCCCAATTAACAGGCGATATGATGGACTAGGCGACGCATAAAGCCCACCAAAAAACAAACACAAACACATAATTATATAGTTTGATGTATTAGTTACTTTTATCATTTTGGAATTCTGTTTTTAGGGGTGTTGTGATAGCCCATTATATCCATTCTCGTTTGTATTCTAGTGACGAGCAAATTGGTGTGAATGGGTGGTTTGAGGCGCCTTGAGATATTTGCGTGAAAAAACCGTATTAGTGCAAGTAAAAAATTGAGGGTTCTTGATATTTTGTTTGTCTTAATTCGTTTCTTTCTTTTATTTGACTTTATATTATTCTTCGTGTAATTTTAAGGAGATAGTCGACAAGTAATAGTAGGAGTAGGAGGATATATACACTTAAATAATCATAATTTAATAGTATTATCTATTTTTTCTGTATCGAAATTGCGTTTACTAGATACCATAAACCAGTAATAATGATGATGATATTAATGATTATAATAATAATATTAATGATTAATTAATGATAATGATAATACTGATGATAACGATATATATATATATATATATATATATATATATATATATATATATATATATATTATATATCCTACTAGTAGTAGAAGTAGTAGTAGCAGTAGTAGTAGTAGTAGTAGTAGTATCAGTAGTAGTAGTCGTAGAAGTAGTAGTAGTAGTAGTAGTAGTAGTAGTAGTAGTAGTAGTAGTAGTAGCAATAGTAGTAGCTGTTGTAATAGTTAGAGCAGTAGAAGTAGCAGTAGACGTTATGGTGGTAATGATAACAGTGATTGTTTTTGCTACTGTTGTTATTGTTGCTATTTTTTTCGTTGCCATTGTAATATTCGACGTTACTTTTTGTTGTTGTTTATGTATTTCTTGTAACAATATCAGTAAGTAAATACTAACGAAACTAAATTTAAGTGACGAAACAACATTAAATCCGAACATAAGAAAGAAACAGAAGACTGCAGTACTAAAGGAATCACTACTTCCATCTCTCCTTCCTTCATTCACTACCTTCTTCCTTCATTTCTTCATTCACTACTTCCATCCCTCTTTCCTTCATTCACTACCCTCTTCCTTCATTCTTCATACACTACTTCCATCCCTCCTTCCTTCATTCACCAGGCAAGGCTGCCGCACCACCCTTGAACTTCCACACTGAGCCTACACCAACACTACATTAGACCTCATAACACACACAGATAGCCCCGAGTTAACGGTTACCACTACTACTCTCGACCTGTGACGGGCTGTGGTTCAGTTAGGGTCCTGACAGTTAGTGACCACCATCGAGATTTAAGGTACCAGGGGTCACTGCTGCAGGAGGCATTAAAGTGTACGGCCGTCCTACATGGATTGTACACAATCCGCAGTGGATTGAACGGAGCGTGGCCTGATTGACTGCTGCCTCCCAAGAAAGCGCCAGGCAAGGCTGCCGCACCACCCTTGAACCTCAACACTGGTTCACACCATTATAAAACACACATAACATGACCTATCTATCAAGCACTAAAGCTACCCCCACAAACTAGTAGTAGTTAGCCATAGATTACAGCTTTCAACTTTCCTCACAAATTCCATGCAGTTTTTCTATATTGCATGGTATCACTTTTTTTCCGGCCAGCTTCCGCTGGAGGATGGATGGGTGGGAGGAGCCTTCTACTTCCTATCCTTTCTCTCTTATTATCTAGTTAGTGTAGTGTAGTTAAGGCAAACAGCCTTGTAAGGACCTATCGGTTTGTTGCTGTTTGTGTTTCCTTTGTATTCCTTTGTATTCACAACCTCTTCCTTCATTTCTTTATTCACTACTTCCATCCCTCTTTCCTTCATTCACTACCTTCTTCCTTCCTTTCTTCATTCACTTTTTCCATCCTTCCTTCCTTATTCACTACCTTCTCCTTCCTTCTTTCATCCAAAAACAATTAACATAAACAAAGGGTGGCAGCGGAGGATGGTGCAAGCAAAATAACCGCCTTAAGGAACACTGACATACGGGTGTAATTACTCATGACACACCTGCCACCTGTCACCTGGCTGTAATTAGGCGCCAGGTAATGAGGCGGTGACAGACAGGCTCATCCCAGGTACATTTATTTGCATTGGGGAAAAAACAAATATATGTAATAGTTTTATCTATATTTTCTGTATCGTTATTGCGTTTACTAGATACCATAAGCCAGTAATAATGATAATGATAATAATGATGATAATGATAATAATAATGATAAATTAATCATACTGATGATGATAAAGATGAATACAATAACAAAAATCTGAAAAATAATCATGATAATGATAATAATGTTAACAATAATAATAGTATTGATAAGATAATCATAATGATAATAATGATGATAAAGATAAATACAATAACAACATTTTTTTAAAAATAGGAATAATAAAAACTGAAAAAATGGATAATAAGTTTGTACTATTGAGTTAGTATATATCAATCAACAACTAATCTAAATAACTAAATCAATCACTTTCACTAATCACCCCGACCATCATCATCATCATCAGAGCAGCGTTCATAATAATCATGAAAAAAACTATCAACACTTATTTAAATCTGCTGCTGACGCCTTGCTCATTATCATAACACACTAATTACATTGCTCTCGCGGTGGTGGTTATGGACCTCTGCCTAAGGGTGTCTCGCCTCATACTGGCCTCATATTAATTAAGCTAAGGCAAGGTTTTAAATTTCATCGTTTGGATTTAAATTATTGCGATCAAAACAGGTTGTGGAAGTGGTGGTGGTGGTGGTGGTAGAAGTAGCAAAGGTAGTAGTAATAAAATAAGTAGTAGTAAAAGAGTAGTGTAGTAGTAGTAGTAGTAGTAGTAGTGGTAGTCGTAGTAGTATAGTAGTAAACATAGTAGCTGTTGTAGAATTGTAAATAAATATAAATTACAATAATAGTAATGAAAGAATTTATAATATTAATGATAATATCAAGAACCAAATAATGACAGTGATTGTAATAATAGTTATAATATTAATGATGATAATGAACATGAGATTAATGAAGCGATAAGATGATGTACTATAATCGTAACAAATTGGCATTCAAAACTGTCTTTCCTCCTCTTTCCCCTACCAAAAATACAAAAAAAAGAAAGATAAACAAACAAAACACAAATAAAGCCAGCCTTCTATTGTCGATGTTTGCTGATGTTGGGTGTTTGGGCGGGAGGGGCGTGGCGGGGGTAAGGTGGCGGGGGGGGGGGGGGGGAGTGCCAGGCTGCCTATGCATATTAACAGTCACTGCACTATATCAATTAGCCACTTTATTGTCGTATCACGGTCCCTATTAGGCTTCGAGAGAGACACAGAAAAAGAGAGAAAGAAAAAGAGAGAGAGAGAGAGAGAGAGAGAGAGAGAGAGAGGGAGAGAGAGGAGAGAGATAGAGAGAGAGAGGAGAGGAGGAGATGAGAGAAGAGGGGGAGAGAGAGAGAAGGAAGAGAGGGAGAGGAGGACGGAGAGAGAGAGAAGATGGAGAGGGGAGAGAGAGGGGGAGAGTAGAAGAGAAAGAGAGAGGTGGGGGGGGAGAGGAGAGAGGAGAGGTAAAGGGGAGGAGGGGGGAGAGGTGGGGATGAGACGAGAAGAGACGGAAGAGAAGAGAGAAAAAAAACTAGAAAGTGAGAAGAGAGAGAGAGAGGGACGAGTTGGAGGAACGGAGAAGGGGAGGAAGAGAGATGAAATAGGAGAAAGAGGAAAAGAGAAGAAAGAGGGGAGAGGAGAGGAGAGAGGAGAGAGCGAAGACCCATGTTGAGGGGAAACCTCGGACGAAGTCTGTCCACGATGAGATGAGAGAGGCCATTAGGATGAAAAGGGGAGCGAGAGAGAAGAGAGAAGGGGAGACGGGGAGCAGAGAGAGAGGAGAGAGAGAGGGGGAGAGGAAGTGCGGGGAGAGGGGGAGAGAGAGAGAGAGAGAGAGGGAAGAGAGAGAGAGAAGAGAGTGTGTGTGTGTGTGTCAGTCGGTTTTTGGTATCTGTTTGCGTTTCTTCTTTCTCTTTGAGAAACTAAGAGGTAACAATCATATTTTGAGAAACCTCCTCTTCCTCCTCCTCCATTCACTACAACCAACTTATAATACGACAACACTACTATTACTTCAGACGAATTCTGCGGGGGAGCAAAATAAGTTTCGCTTGCATCCGGTCACTTTTTTTGGTGTGTCCCCGCAGAAAACGTCACCGTCGCTTGCTCCATGAGATGGCGACGCGGCGCCGAGATGTAAGCAAAACAAAGATGAAATGACTATTTGATCCTCTAAATATTATCACACTGGGACGCATCCTATACCGTTATAGTCAGAAAAGTGTGCAGATTCAGGAAGTGTGCTTATAAATTTAATATGATCATAAATAGCTGAGCAATGAGGTCATGAAGCCAAACAAGCGTGAGAAAATGTTTAAGCACCGTTTACTTAACCTGTGTTTCGAATACTTGTACGTACATTAGTTATAAATGTATACTAATGCACTGCAACATTTCCTCAGGAAGCCGATAGTGGTCTCAGTGTTTCTTAATTAAATTCCATGGTATTGTCAGCAACATCAGGTAAGAGTGAGGTGTGTGAAGTTGTTGATTTTCGGTCAACACGGCTTTGTTTACAAGTCACACATTCCAGTGTTTAACTCTAGCTGTTCGAATGCATATAAAGCAATATATACAGCTGTGATGATTATATTTTCTTAATTACACGCCGCAACCCCTCTTATTTGATTCAAACTTATATGATAAGACATTAAAATAAGAACGTGTAATAGATTTTGTCAAAAGTACACTGTGTCATTCTTTTATTGGAGCAGAAAGCATCGCCACGTCAGCCGAACGCTGACGCACTTCATTCACTTTTCGCTTGCTCCCGCAAGAAATGTCTTGCAGGTCGGGCAATCATCTTCCCTGGATGATTGAAATGCAAGCACAATTTGAGCAAGCGAAATGTTTTCTCTTGCAAGAGAATTATCTTGCTCCCTCGCAGAAAACGCCTTTCTACTACTACATTTCTTCAACCACTACAACGACCACTACTACTACTATTACTGACTACTAAAAACCACACCTATTAATACAACCACAACTATTTCTACTAACACCCACCTTACTACTACCTCTATGACTACTACTTCATCCAAATCCTGACTAACTTTTCAAAAACAAACTATCACTATTGCATACAAAAATTGGGGGTGTCCAATTGAAGCTCAACACAAAGACAAAAATACCAATAATGTAGTAATTATTCCCATATAATTCGAGACACAAATACAGCGGCGTTGTTTCACGAGCTGCTTCATAATGACGTCTATTATAAAAGCTTCATGTATTAAGGGAACTTCAACAAAGATACTCATTTCCATTCAAACACAAACCGTAATAATTATCATCC
>JACEEZ010014911.1:0-229599 GCA_016584305.1 Chionoecetes opilio
ACCCCGTCCAATATTTGGAAAAATACTCATTTCCAAAGATAGCTTGGAATGACTGACTGCCCACTTTCCACACGATCAATATGCTTCTTCATGACAGGATCAAATTTGGCAAGCAGCTCCACCATTTTTAAGAAGTTTCCTTTGTGTTGCTGGTTTTAATGTGTTTTTTAGACCCCCTCAAGGGCAAGTTTCTCTCAACTAGAGATTCCCATGATACAGATTAAGCGGGTCAAACATCTCTCCAGTGCTTCTTCTCAGCTTCTAAAAGTGTCCTTTCGCTTGATCTATGGTTGGCCTGTTTGTAGACGCAGGTGCAAATCCTTCCATGTTGCCATATGGTGTGTGTGCTCTGGACTGATTTCATGACTTTCAAAAGTGTCCCAATGTTCCTCCAGTCAGAAAGCCCCTCTGTCATTAATTTATAGTCCTTTCTTGGGGAATAGCTTGCAGCAATAGCAGTAAACTGCATCGTTTTTTCTGAGTAGTAAGCCAAGTCCGCCTTATTTTTTCCCCATTCACCAATTGTGTTGCCTGAATTTGTGGGTTTCGAAAAGGCTTTAAATGAATATTGTATCTTATGACCGATAAAAATTTAAAATCCCACCGCAAAACTACCAGTGTGTTGCTGGTAACTCCTATGGGGAGTTTATAATTTGGTCAACGTTACTTGAATGAATTAATTGATTATGATTTTTCATTTGATTACAACTTGAATGAAGGATTTAACTTAGTCTTATGACTTCACTATGTGATTATAGTTTGACCACTTCTAAACTGCGGAGAGTACTGAAAGGGGATGTATTTAAGGGAAAGGGTAAGGGGTTTAGGTTAAGGGGACAGGGTATGATTTAAAGGGGAGTGCTGCCACCAGCTCAGGCGAGTAGTTCCCTGGGTTACTCCCTGGGCACGTTTGAATAATATTAAATTAGATTTATCTTGGTAGTCGTGATTGATACTGGAATTTATACGAGTAAGGTGACTCTTTTGGGAAGTGGGGGGAAATTTACTGTCCAACACAGAATAATCACCTGGGGTTTTTATAATAAACACAAAAAACTATATTTGAAAAACATCACCCCTTTTTATTCATACTGAAATAGTATTTTCTCTTGCTTGAGTCCATACAACATATAAGGTTAATCCACACCGGAAAAACTCTAATCGGATGTAAGAAAAAACTTTACAATCTGTTTACGGGAAGCTCTCCCTATCGGATGAAAGGAAGCTCTTATGAGCATAACCCTCCTCACTGAATCCTATTTAATGAATTATCCTTCACTTAAGTAACATACCGCTGAATATTTATAATTACACATGGAAGATATATATAGGGAGAAAATGTGAGAGTAATGAGTTGTTTGTGGATTCACAGTACCATGTGGCCTTTCCCGTCAAGGACAAGATGTCGGCCTAGAGGAAGGATGGGATGAGACTCTTATAATACTTAAAGGATGGGCAGACCTCCTTTACGTTAACGAAAACTAACATAGATACCCATATTTGAAAATATGGATAACAAAATGATAAAAAGGGAAAGGGGGGGGGGGGAAACAGGAGGGGGAATTTGTTACATCTTACCTAGAGGAAGGATGGGATGAGACTGCCGTCCCACGAGTTACCCCGCCCGCGGCAGAAAAAAGGGGGAATTGTTTGAATGGTCTAGACGCGACCTAAAATGAAGAGCTCATAATCCCAAACTAACCAATTAAACAATGAAACCCGTACCAAGACAAGGCTGCCTATAATACAGACATGTTACTTTGATATAGAAGAATTTAATATGTTTTAATCCAATACCCAAGAAGGGGTGTGTTTACTTTTCATGTCACAAGTCCGAACGCGTTTTCAAGAGTGAGAGGGTAGGGAAAGGTTGTTTGCACATAAATTGGTAGACTTTTCAATTTAGCGCACAACTTCACTAAGTATCCATTTATGAACATGATCGATAACGGGGGGATTTTTTTAAAAAGACATCAGGAATCTGGGAGGGTTCCCAAATCCGATAGGATGGTTGGGGAAGAATGAAAAAAAATTTGAATCCATTAGTTATCACTGACGCGGAATAATTTTTCCACAAATTTTTGACTCGCACCCGGCATGTCGGGGGGGGGGGAATGGAAGGAAGGAAAAAAGAAAATGGCGGGGAGGAAGGAAGGAAGATGAGAAAAAATGGCGGAAAAGAAAGAAGGGCGATGAGTCCCCCCGTGGAAACTAAAAAAATGAACTGCTTACGAGAAAAACTCGGGAATTATATGATATATTCTCATACTATCTCTCCCGAATAATGAGCATTACACAATGTCTGTAGAAATAATGGTGATGAAAGTTTTCTTCCATTTTCCCTCTTTTGGGAAATGTGAGCCCCGGGGCTAATCAGAAATGGTCCTCAAACCTACTGGGCTGTCCTGACTGAATCTAATAAAGTGAAGGCCAATCACGTGGATCAATTGGTTGACCAAATGCAGGGCGTGGTGCTCGTGAGTCTGCTGGTGAATAAGGTGTACCTGGTGTTTGCGGTCAGAAGGCAGTGAAGATGGGCCTGATGCTTGTGAGTCTGCAGGTGGAGCAGATTGACGTGGTGCTTGATGGTCAATAGAGAAGATGAGTTTTCAGGTGTAGACGATGAACCTGGGGGCTGTGAGTTTTGCAGATGGAGCAGATTGACCAGGTTTCTTGTTGGTCAGTAAGTGGAGATGATGGCCTCTGGTATCCTTACACTAGCAGTCTCATCTGGCTGGACTGGCCCTCCACGGGCCAAAGTATTCGAAGTGCCCCTGCAGAGGAAAAATAGTGTTAGTCTTTCATAGTCTAATAATTTTTCAAATAGTTGACAACATAGAGTCCTAGAAAATTGTATTTTTATTCTACCTAAATTTGATTTGCTTAGTTCCTAGCCAGTAGCCACCTAGGCCTGTACTGGGTACTGTCATCAAGGGGATAATCAGGTGTGGGAGGGCGGGGGGGGGGGGGGGGGGGGGGAAGGGGGGGGGGGGCCCCCCCTACTTTTAAAGTGGGGGACATATTATCTTTTGTCCCCCAATTTTTATCAAAACCATGACGACTACTTGATTTTGCTTCCTGAATGCAATTTAAATTAGTGAGCACTTATCTTTAAAATAATATTAATTACTCAATTTTGGTAAATTTTTATAGGGAAGCGAAAGAAATGGGTTTCAATATGTCGGGTCAAATATTAATAATATAAATTTGTGTGCAAATTTATATTACGGAATATGAATAAAAACAAGGTTGGACACATTTATGCATTAAGGTACCCATTGCTAGGTTTTAAATTAGGTTATCTTTGAATTGTAATGATTGGCGGGTCTGGGGGGCGAGCACCCAGCTAGGGGAATTTGGCTGAGCCTGGGGGTCTGGGGGCAAAGCCCCCAGTTTTGGAACAACAGACACTTCTCTGAACGCGGGAGGTGACCTTGGTGGGTGTTTTTGTATACAAAACGGCCCTAAAGGAAAAATTTACCTTCAATTGTCCCCCCCCCAAATTTGGGAGCCAGTTACGTCCCTGAGTGTCATTAGGGTATGTAGCTTATTAAACCTATCTAGGCTATCTGCTCTGAAATAGTTCAATATATATTATACCTGAATTAGAAGGAATTCCATGGAGCAAAGAGATAGGCCAAGCATATTGATTAGCCCTAAACCCTTCCTTGAAATATATGCTACATGGGAAATAACACCATGTCTCACCTTTGCTCTGAGATAGTTTATCTTCTTCACTTTTCTTTTTTTTTCGGCTCCAGAAGGGTATGTCCTATTCGATGCCATGATGTTAGAGCGTCACTCCTCGCTGACTCACGGTTGACTCAGTACTAGTTTAGCGTTTCAGATGGGACGGCAGCTGGTAGAAATTTTTTGAACCTTAGATGATCGTACCAGGGCAGTAAAATTATATATAATATAAATATATAATTATATATAAAACAAATAACACAAATCTACAATTCAATTCAGTCCCATCAAAAAACACAAAACGTTAAGGGCCCCATACACGATCTAATATGCTTGACAAGCATGGTGCTTGTCCAGCATATTGGATTGTGTATGCTGATGCTTGAAGGTATGCTTTAAGATGCTTGATGAAGATCCTCCCCCGTTTGATTTTTTCGTCAAGCATTACGTCAAATGTCTGGCTATGTGTGGCAATGAGCGACCCAAAAACAAAAAAAATAACAAGCGGCTTGTCAAGCATGCTTTATCGTGCATGGGGCCCCTTTTGCTTCCATAGGTATCTCTATGGAATATTTTATCCCTGAACTACTGCTCATATAATAAACACAAACATTGTATACAAAAGCATGTCCTTATAATTAATACAACTATATATACTTCATACTGGCGGGGTATGTCTGCTAGCGTAAATATATGACACCACGCCCCACTCCTAAAGGAAGATCAAAAGGGCCCGACGGGCGTGGGGCATCAGAGGAGTTTACACATTTTCCGTAGAGCTAAACTAAATAAAAAGGGACCCAAAAAGTATTATTGGGCGACAAAGGGTTAAACACGAACCTCCGCTCCAAGATGGTTTCCGCTATAAAAAAGTGTAAACAGACAGGCAAAAGACTACGAGCATAAACAGACTACGAGCATAAACAGACTACGAGCATAAAACAGGATCGCTAGACTAAAGATTTTAAATCTACTACAAAAAGTATTTCGTTTTTTTTTATTGGTAAAGCAGAGATGGCACGGTATCGATAATTTGATAAAAGTTAATTATATTTAATGAAATTGTGGAAAATAAATATAATAAATAAATTAATAAACTCAGAGCAATGGAACCACTTTACACATATTTTTATTTCTTAAAAAGCTAATATTGGCAGCTTGGGGGCCCCTAGTGGCATCGGGGGCTCCAGGCGACCGCATAGTTCGCCTATAGGAGGAAACGGCCCTGCCTGTGGTGGTGTGGCTGTCACACTTTCTGCCTTCCCGCCCGCATATTTTCCAACTCTATGCTGTAGTTAATGCTAGTATGTGGTTTCCGAGTAATGACGTTTGACTGTAGCTCCAAAACTAACCATAGGATTTTCTCGAAAGTACCTTCATTGTGATTCCCACACACACATGGTTTAACCTTATTTACCAATCCATGCTTTGGAGAAGTGCCAGGTCCTCCTGCTGAACCTCAGGCTCTGCTAACACCTGTTCATCCACCTCGTACTCGGGGTCAAACATATAGGATCCCATGACAATCTGAGCTTCGTTTTCCTCATAGTATAAGCGACCAGCGTCATTTCTTTCGGTGTCAGATTGAGCATCGTACTCTAGATCTGTCACAGCGACAGATTCACTGTCTGACACCGAAGTACAATCGCTCATCATAACATTTGCCGACAGGTGTCAGACAGAGTGTCTGCGGGCGTCCCTGTTCTGACGTCATCAATAACAGTTGTAGCCCTGTTGGAGGGAAGATTTTGTTTTTCGCGCGCTTTTTACAAAAGTCGTGTTTTTACGGAAATAAGGCCTGGAAATCAATTATTTTTGGTGGATTAGGTGTTTTGAATTTACATTCAACATAATTAGGCAAAAAAAAATGGGTCTGGACGATTACTTTAAATGTAGTTGGATCGCCAAAATGAGTTTAAGCAGTTTCAGGCGTTCTGTGATCTCAAACCACACAAACTTCTTCATCCTTCCCAGACTAGATGGTTGTCATTAGTTGCTGACTAGAAATTGTCCTTTTTTCAGTCAGATAAAGCAGTAATAACATTTCTCCATGAAAAAATGTCCATCCTGTTCAGAGACATGCTGTCATTTATGTACAAAAATGATGTAATGAAAACTTATCTTAATTATGTAAATCCTGAAAGACATGACAGACATCTCAGTGACAGCCAAATGTACTTGCGAGTTAAAGTAATGCAAGGATTAAAAAAAGCCCACTGTAATGGACAAGAAATATATAATTAAGATCAGTTGCAAGAATTTTTTCAGCGATGTAGAAACTTTCTTGTAGTGGCATGTACTGAAATTAAGAAGAGGTATAATTTCAATGATAGTGTTATGTATATCAAAGTTAAACTGTCTTTGTGCAAAAAAATGCTTTCTCGCATAATTTCAGGGAAAGAATCCCTTCTTTATTTGGCCTTGCATCTGAGCTTCCTATGATTGTTTCGCCAGATGATGAGTCATTACTCAGAAGTCGGACGATCTGTGGAGAATGTTTCCAACGTTTCGGGATGTAGTAAAGCTTGATGGTAATGAGTCACCTGATAAGTTTTGGGGTGAAGTGTCCCAGAAAGAGCCTGTTTTTTTTTAGATCTGGCCAACTTTGCACTTGCTGCTCTATTTTGGTTTGCCCCACTTTAATGCTGAACGTGAGAGGGTGTTCAGCAAAGTTAATCTTTCAAAACTAACAAAAAAAAATAAACTAAAAACCAAGACTGTAATGGAACACTTCCCTCAGCCATGGTTTGTATCAAAGGTTCAGGAGCGTCATGTGTTCAATTTACTCCTTCTAAAGATATGTTTGCCTGAATAACTAATCATGCACAGATGTGCCAGAACTTCACAGATGAGGATGATTTTGAAGAAGAAATTTAGTGATGATTACTGAAAATATATGTTCTAATTTTGTTTAGTAAGCCTTGCAAGCAAAACTCCATATGTCTATTTGAATGATCCGTTTATTTTCTTGTGTTCATATTGATTACCATTTACCGGTAGTCTAGAATGGCATTTATGTCTTCCATTGAAAGTTATTATTTGTTTGTGTTTTTGTAAAAAGGATACATATTCTTTGTATGCCCTTATTTGAATCCTGCAACTCAAAATAGATAAGCAAATAGCAGGAAGTTTTCAATAAATACATTTAATCAGCAAGCACAAAGAAATACATTTAATAATAATGTACGATAAAAAAAATGATAATTTTTATGAGCACGTACGATAATTCTACTGAAAAAACCATAATTTTGAGGAGCAGTACAACTGAAAGTGTGGCAACACTACGTCGGCCGGCGACGGTTCGTGTTTGATTAGCAGCCTTCGCGTGAGGCGCAGCCAGTGTATCACTTTTTTTTTTAGTTAAGTTTATTTACATCTCTTACAGGAAGAAAAAAACCCCACTTATTGTAACCTTACATAATATCTTAAAGTAATCGTCCAGACCATTTCACCATTCCTGATTTGATGTAGTTAGAGTATAGCCATTATCGAGTGTATCAACAATATGTTGTCACTTTTTGCATCCAGTCAGCCGTTTTTTTTAATAATCCGCAATCAAAATCTGTAAATTCCCCGAGCTTCGAAAACGCTGTGGCAACTGGGAGAGATGCGCCACGGGCCGGTGAGTAGGGAGGGAAGGGCCCCCTCTCGCCGCGCTGATNAATTAAGGTGATAAGTACTCTCAAGTGCATATTAAGTTCATGCATATTTCTTCATAGTCTCGTAATGGCATTTCTTTAGCGTGTTTTACTGTTTTTTCTTTGATAATATTATAGAACAAACATTTACGAAGATTACAGTATATCATATATACCGATAAAGCAGTCTATATGATAGTCCATAGACCACTATATCTCTTTGTCGGGCGCCCCACAGGCCCCTATGCAGCCCCGCAATTCAAAACATTGTCGCGTGTGCAGTCCAGGTATACAGTGGTCTATGTCTTGGTCTATGTAAATGATATGACAGAGGGAGTGAACAGTTATATGAGTTTATTCGCTGATGATGCTAAATTACTAAGAAAAGTAGAAAGTAAAGAGGACTGTGAGGATTTACAAAAGGATCTAGATAAGATTTTCAGATAGAGTCAACTATGGGAAATGGAGTTTAATGCTAAAAAGTGTAAAGTGATGGAAATGGGCAGTAGCAAAAAGAGACAGAGGAAAGTATTCGATGGGAAATGAATGGATAATCAAAACAAAGTTCGAAAAAGATCTGGGAGTATGGATTACGGATAATTTGTCACCTGAGAAGCATATAAACAAGATCACAGGAGATACATATCAGTTGTTGAGGAATATAAGAATGGCATTCAAATATCTGGATGAGGAGATGATTAAGAAATTGATAACATCTTTGATTCGACCAAGGTTGGAATATGCGGCAGTGATTTGGTCACCACACAAAAAGAAGGATACAGTGGTACCTTGGCTTACAAGTTTAATTCGTTCATTGATCGAGCTCGTAACTCAATTTGCTCGTAACTCAATTTGCTCGTATATCAAATCAATTTTCCCCATTGAAATTAATTGAAATATCATTAATCCGTTCCAGCCCCAAAACAACCATCTCAATTTTTTTACTGTACTACCTATATGACTGGACTGCACTCACCCTCTGCCATTTGCATTCGCCAGTGTTTACACTCTGTGTATCAGCTGTTGGAAACAGCTGTGGGTGGAACTGCCGCTAAACGTACTGCACTCACCCTCCGCCATTTGCATTCGCTAGTGTTTATACTTTGTGTATCAGCTGTTGGAAACAGCTGTGGGTGGAACTGCCGCTAAACGTACTGCACTCACCCTCCGCCATTTGCATTCGCCTGTGTGAGCACAACACAACAGAGATGCTTCCACGGCGAGGTAAGCATGTGAAGTGAACGAGTGAGACGTGGGATGCTGGGCGGATGTTGTGGCGTTCGCTGCGCCAACTAGCGGCGGCGAATCTGAAGCTCGCTCATAACTCGGATTTTGGCTCGCAACTCAAAGCAAAAAATCGACCGAGCAACTGCTCGTAACTCGGAAAACTCGTAAGTTGGGGCACTCGTAAGTCAAGGTACCAGTGTATAAAGAAGATTGAGAGAATACAAAGAGCAGCCACAAAAATGGCTCCAAGCCTGAGAGATTTTCCGTGAGGTAAGACTTTCAAGACTAAAACTCCCAACTCTTAAGAAAAGAAGAGAAAGGGGAGATTTTATAGCAGTGTATAGAGCATCAATGGGTCTGGAAAAAATTGATAGAGAAGATCTGCTTGTGTGGGACGATAGAAGTGCAAGAGGTCATGAGAAGAAATTGAAAAGGACAACATGCAAGAGGGACATCAAAAAATACAGCTTCCCGTATAGAAGCATAGAAGCCTGGAACAACCTTGATGCAAAAGTCATTAATGCAAGAAGTATTCAGAGGGACCTACTCGCGAGGTATTTGCATCAAGAATCTTGAAAAACTTGGTCCATCTTGATTTGATTCTGTCCTCGAGCCCACTTTGGAGCATGATTTCGCACTTGATATGGTCCACATTCAACATTGCTCCAGAGGTGTTTTCGATATTCAAGTGCAACTTGAATAAAATGGCTTCTTCCTCCGCATCTTTACAACTCTCCCACTACGGACATTATCTCCCTCGAAATGCAAGTACCGTGTAAGATTAGGACATTAAACAAATAGAAGGAAGTGTGTTAGGTGTGGCAGGAGAAGCACATATAACATAATAGGGTAAATAGGGTAAACATTAGTGAAACATGAAATATCGGTACGCTATTAATCTGTGGCTTGGAGGTCCTCTTCGATATTTTAATTGTTCCATATGTGACTTGTTATGGAAGATGAGATGCTTAAATAAGTTGAATGAAGTGAGTTAGGTGTCATAGATGAAGTACACTTAGGAAATACTGGCGTGAATATCACAAAGACACGAAATTAGAGCTCCATGTTATTGTGTGTTTTGGGAGGCTCTCAGTCGACAATATAATGAAATTGTATGAAAGTGACTTTTTATGGGTGATAACGGCTTTAAATAAGGTGAATGAAGTGAGTTAGGTTCACAAGGAAAAACAGACATTGTGAACACAATAACTGGAACTGTCCCCGCCGTAGGAGTGTGTTCCAATTTTTGGTAATTTGGTACTTTCAACCAATAAAGTAAGAGGTTGAAAGTACTCTTTTCCTATGTATTTTGATGCGTTAAGAATGATGGTCGCACTCAAAGTGGTTGGAAATGCATCATATTGCAGTTATCCCGCCTTTATCCCTGCTTTAGGTTAGGCTTCTCAATCAACGCCCAGATTAGGTTAGTGAACTAGCGGGGGGGTCCGGGCGCCCGCTCCCCCCACTTATGTCAGGTTAAATAACCAATGTCCATGTATTGTATTAAACTGCAGTTTTACCGTTGAGATTTTTCGAGGAATAGGTAAGTAATTCCTGTAGACTTTATCGGTTATATATTTTTCTATATTTCCGGGCTTATGTTATTCCGTAGAGTGTTTACCGGATACAGATCTTACGTTATCCACATAATATACTATCAGTACAAAACTAGTTGCCATTTTCCCCGCAAAAACGGGGTCCCGTTTTGTATTAAGTTCCCGACGGGTCCCCAGGTTTGTTATGAAGAGGGGGAAAACTGCAAAATATGGCATTTCCGACGATTTTAATGTGACCATCAGTCTTAACATATCATAATACATGGGAAAAAGAGTAACTTTGACCTCATACTCAATTACTGGTTGAAAGTACAAATGTACCCAATTTTTCACGTCCGCGAATGTTCCTATTTTCGGCGACAGTTCTAATTATTGATCTTGATATTACAGGACCCAATATTTACATGTACAGGGAGGTCCCGAAGATACGAGCAGTTAGGTTCCACCTGGCATACTCGTAAAGCGAAATCTCGTATAACGAAACACATAACTAATGGTAAAATATAGGTTTGGTTCCAGGACCCCAACAATTATATACAAAAATGTTTTTCAAGCTATCATAAAATTTGGTAATATTTAGTAGGGGTGCGAGAACCCCTTGAGGAATCCTATGATCCCTGGTGATATCCTATGGTGCTATCACATGCGTGGGAGCTGACCTGACTTCTTCAGGAAGGCACATATTATACAGCTGATAACGGGGTGTTGTGTTGTGCGGGCGGCAGCCGATGTCCGCCGCCAGCGGAGATCTCCTTGGTAATTATTTAGTAGGAAAGCGAGGACCCTTTGAGAAATCCTATGATCACTGGTGATATCCTATGGTGCTATCACAGGCGTAGGAGCTGACTGTCTTCTTCAGGAAGGCACAGGTGAGGCGGATGACGGCGGTTTTTGAGAGAGGCGGTGGACGGGGCAGGCCGCCGCCTCCTCCGCCAAGGTAGGTTTGGGCAGGCTTAAACGTCTTATCACTCGTTATTATACAACTTAGTGATTATGGTGAGATGTTATATCCACGTGTCATTATCTAAATCAATGTAGCACCGTGTGTCACCTTAAATAAGGGTGATTTAAAGATGTTATGATGAGGTGACTGCTGGCCGAGCTGGCGGGGCAGAGTGACGGAGAAATACTTGCCGCGGAGCCGCCCCATATCACAAATATTCACCATTCTAACACACATACACACCTACCACCAATACACTAGCAACACAGGCTCCTTACTTATATATCTTACTATCTGATACATTAAAACTACTTAAAATGCAAGCATTCAAAATAAAACGAGAATTAGTTTTAGATGACGGGGACAGAAGGCGGAGAGGCAGTCTGGCATGCCATTCTTCCCCGGAAATATGTATCGCTGGCTTGTTATTGGTCGAGAAGTTTTAAAAACTTTGTCATTGGCTGGTGACGGATGACGCCTTAGCCAGTCACAACCTTCCTACTTGTTTACGACCTATCGAGGGAGCTTTCAATCAGCTTTGTAGCTTCCGTCATTGGGGAAAGTAGTATCTAGGTAGTGCGAGAGCAGGTTGTTGCTGGCCATACTACCTCCGTTGCTGGCTTCTCGCCCAGGGTTGTGAATTTTTGTAGGCCACATTGTCGTACTGAGCCACCAGAATTATCATATTTTCAGATTGATTAATTATCGTACAACCTTAGGTAAAATCATATAGTCAGTAAATGACTTTATAATTTTAGTAAATAACTTGTAATTTACTTTAGTAAATAACTTGGTAATTTTACCCACCCCAGTTTGAATGTCGTAACATTGGATTTTCGATCTCGTATATTGAAAATAGACCCTAATTTACACCTCTCGTATCATCGGATTCTCGTATATCGAATGCTCGTATAACGGGACCTCCCTGTAATCATCTTTTACCCGTGTTTCTGCATTTAGAGATTAAATACCATCAATAGCTTGCAATGCTTAATAGTAAGGTAAGGTTAGGTTAGGTGACAAATGTCAAGGTTAGGTTAGTTAATGAATGAATAGTTATCCCTATATTTATGAGACATAACACTTGAATACTTCTCGCCAATCAGGGAGTACGATGGGCGGCAGGATCGCAGACCAATCAGCTTTATCCGTAACAGGCAATGGATCTCCCGGATCCCCATAGAGCAGATTGGCCTGTGACCCAAATTCCTCTATAGATGCCCACGGGACAAAACTAATTCGGAATGAAGTACTTTTTTCTTAGGCCATGTTTCCCTTTATCCTCCGCTATGATTCCACTGCGACACAAGTGCCTCCCCAACCTCATTCACTTATTTCTGTGTGCAGTCCTTCCCTAAGATGAGTTACTTCCTCCTCAGGGAACTTGGGAATGGTAACTTTATAAAGTGAACACTCTGTTATCATGGGCAGACACTGGAAATCCTATCAATGTAAGTAAACTTATTTTTACTGTCACATGTGGTCATCAAAATGTCTCATCATGAACGCCGTGGATAATGGACGAGAACTGCGCGGTCGCTACCGCCGTCAGCACAGACCTTACAGGCCTTACAGTTTACTTTTTCTCTATTATTTTCGGCTCCGTATATTGTGCAATATTTATTCACTTCCGGAAACCAAAAATATAACTTATTTTTATATAATAATTGCTGAGTTAGGTTACGTTTAGTTTTGGTTAGGTTAGATTTAGGATATGTTAAGGTGTGGTTTAGGTTATGTTAGGCTTAGGGTAGTTTTGGGTTAGGTTTTGGTGAGCTACTTAGGTTAAAAAAAACTAATTTGATGGTGCGCGATTGCCTGGGTGGTTGGCGCCGCCAACTTCTGCGGAATATTTCCCATTAAAATACCTCCATCAGAAAAAGCACTACTTTTAGGCAAGGAAAAACTAGTCAGTGTCTCAGAAAACGAACGCGCAGTCCTCATCCATTTTTACCACGCCGTGTGCTGCCATAGTAGTGTCTCTACCGAAATACACCAAAATACATACATAGAAATGAGTCTTTCTGTATCTTTTTATATATTTTGGTATGTTTTCAGGGTTATTTAGGTATATTTCGGTATTAGAGACCGCTGCCATGCTGAAGTCTTATCAGCTGGATGAGAGAAAAGCGTTTGTTTACATATGGCGCCGGACAAAAGGCTTCCGCTGGGTGACTCCCAACTCAAGTTCAAGTTTTAGGTCGTACTCAACCGTACTCGCGACACACACCTCAGAACCAAGAATTGACCATAATGATTTCTTCATACCAACATCATTTTGGTATGAAGTACCTCGCAAGTAGCCCCCTCAGGACTTCAAAGGCAACCTGGATAATAGTAGATTTGGAGACGAGACAGTACGAGCATAGCTCTTTTCCTGTATATTACAACTAGGTAAATACCCACACACTCACTGTTCCCTACATTTCTCCATACATACATACACTCACCGTACCTTCGCCTAGAAAACTAAATAAAACAGTCAACTGCCCTGATGAGCAGGAGACAAGGGAAGGAGATAATAGTATGTACAGTAAAAGCCTTATAACTCGGCACTGTATAACTCGGAATTTGATATAACACGGCATGGCAAAGACAATATTTTTTTTTTTTTTTTTTTTTTCCCCACCTATGCCTATAGCGCGTGTAGGCAGTGAGCTCCATGGGTGGGATGGTAGGCCCTGGAGGCACACTTGAGGGCTGTGATGGTTGGCCCTCGCCCGTGGTGGCGCAGGCAGGATTGTTATAGTGACGCCTGTGATTAGAGGCTCATGCCGCCCCCTGTGTCCTCCCAGGCACTCACAGTCCAAGGTAGAGTTAATGGACATGGCATAGTGTTGCAGTAATTAAGTGCTCAAGTGATGTAAAATTAAGTTGTGCAGGTACAGTACTGTATACAATACAGTACACAGTTGTGATTATAAAGTGATTAAAGTGATACCAGTGTTAAAATGAGAGTGCTGTGAAGTGTGGGGCAGGTGTATCCAGCTTCTTTCCTGTGAATACAGGAGTGAGGCAAGGGTGCGTCCTTGTCCCATCACTTTTCAACACTTGTATGGACTGGGGATTGGACAAGGTTGTAGATCAAAGTGATTGTGGAGCATCCGTCCAAGATCGCTGATCTTGTTTTTGCCAATGATGCAGTAATCTTTGCTGAGTCGCTGGAGGTCCTGGTGATGGCTCTCGAGGCGCTGCACGAGGAGGCAAAGCCTTTGGGACTTGAGGTCTCCTGGCTCAAGACCAAGGTCCAGGTGTTTGGAGACTTACTAGATGAAGCAGTACAGTCTGTTCATGCGTGTGGCGAGGACATTGAGATCTTGGAAAGCTTTACATACCTTGGTAGCGCAGTCCATAATGACGGCGGGTCACGTCAAGAAGTCTTACGGCGGATTGGCATAGCCCACGGTGTTATGGACTCGCTCAGCGGGAGTATTTGGCATTGTCGGTACCTGTGCAGAAGGACAAAGATCCGGATCTTCAAGTCGCTTGTGATCCCTGTCTTACTCTATGGTTGTGAGACATGGACACTAAATAGTGACTTGAAGAGACTAATCAATGCCTTTGGTAATAAGTGTCTTCGCAGAATCATGGGGTATCGCTGGGATGATTACGTGTCAAATCAGCGATTGCACCGTGAGACTGAATCGAGGCCTATTACCTGCATAGTCCGTCAGCGCCAACTTCGGCTATATGGGCATGTGGCACGCTACCCTGAAACCGATCCTTCCCATCGGATTGTATCTGTAAGAGACAATCCGGCGTGGAGGAGGCCAAGGGGGCGCCCACAAGGCTCGTGGCTGGGGCAAGTTGATGTTTCTTGTCAAGAGCTGCTTGGTATGGGAAAGGAGCCTGCATGGGGACTCGCGCGTGGTGACCCCCGGGAGTGGCGTCGTAGGGTGGGCGAGGCGACGCGCCCCCCGGCGTATGCTCCCAATGATTGATTGATTGAGTGTTAAAATGCGACTGAGTCCCCCTAACATCTTCTACATGTTACAACAAGGCTCCCCTCTCCTCGGATTACATGCCTGCTGCTACCCGTTCATTGGTAAGTGTAGTTTTTATGCTTTTACAGTACTGTATTATTTTTTTTTATTTTTTTATTATTTTATTTTTTAACCCATATCAGAGGACATAGCATAACTCGACACATTGAATAACTCGGCAAGGGTCTGAGCCCCTATCGTGCCGAGTTATAAGGCTTTTACTGTAATATTAAATAGAAATAATATATTCAAAAGATAAAAGCATAAGGCCCAAACTCACGATAGCTAAATAGACCTATAGATTACAATTGAGGAATAACACTATATATAAGAAAACAACCAACCAATCACTATGTATCATGAAGAGCTGTGGGAACAAATCCACATGCATTGTTTTTCTTCATATGGGAAGACAGGATGGAACGTGTGTATGTGTGTGTATGTGTGTGTGAAAAAACCCCAAAGTATTAGCATTACATGATTACAATCTAGAACAGGGGCGGGCAACCTCCGGCCCGGGGGACAGACCCGGCCCGAGAAGGCCTAGCATCTGGCCCGCCACCCTGCTCGGCATTAACATTGCACTCCGGCCCGCGAAACCCCCCCCGCCCCCCCCAAAAAAATCTGCCAAACAGCATCTGCTGGCAGATATTGTCTGGCAACTCTGCGCTCCCCCTCGCCTTACTCCGCAATCCTGCCAGACACCAGTGTCCGTTGGACTTTCTCATTGAGATTAGGTACGCTTTGTGGTCAGTACAGTTTGGAGAAATAAACTGCCACTAGTAAGTGAATATTATTAGAAACACTTTATATTAACACTTCTTCATGGCGAGCAGCACCAGCCGTCTCACTGATTTGTATGTTTTTCCATGAAATTCTTGTACATAGTCACTTTGGGGTTTTCGTTTGTCACTCTGGCCCACGGGCTGCTCCCGAAAGTCTCATCTGGCCCTCGCTCTCAAAAGGTTGCCTGCCCCTGATCTAGAAGAATTTATATATATTATCAATCAATTGATATATATTATATTATTGATATTATTATAGCTAGAATTGATGTATATTATGTCCCAAACTCCTGGTGTTAATTTCATAGCAATAACCCAATAAATAAAATAAATAAAATGTTTTGATCAGCCAACTGGCTGATCAAAACATTTCATTTTTTATTTGCTGGGGTATTGCTTGAAATTAGCACCAGGAGTTTGGGACATAATATACATCAATTCTAGCCCCAAAAAAACAATATGCAACCCTTTCATTTTTCACCCCTTTCACTTCTTTCGAAAAATGTATAAATTTATAATTGTTTCTCCTCCTATACTGGGGAACAATTTGAAGAAAAAAAAATTGTTGAGTTAGATTTTTGAGCTTATTTAGGCTAAAATTGGCATGCTGATTCCAAATCTGTAGTCAGTTTTTTTCTAGCACGTCAAGTTTTTTCTCCACAGCTTACCCTCCAGATAAGCAAAATTCCACTTGTGAGCTGTAGTAAAACTTCTACACAATGGCAATTTGTTTGGCGCAGTCCCTATTGGGCATTCGGTCTGTCTTCGTGAAGAATATGGAGATGTAAAGAGAGTCATTGAGTTATTGCAATATGACAAACACAATTGGATCATCTGTGTTGACCTTAAAATGGTGTCCTTCCTTCTTAGTCAACAACGTGGATACACAAAGTATCCCTGCTTTCTCTGTATGTGGGATAGCAGAGCTCGAGAGAAGCATTGGGTTCAGACGAATTGGCCTCCGAGATCTGATCTTAAACCTGGAGATCCTAACATTGTACATGAGCCACTTGTTGACAGGAAGAAAATAATATTCCCACCTCTGCACATAAAACTAGGTCTCATGAAACAATTTGTAAAAGCATTGTCAACTGATGGCGACTGTTTGAAGTACATCATCTTGGCATTTCCTGGACTGTCAATTGAAAAAATCAAGGCCGGTGTGTTTAATGGTCCACAAATTCGACAGCTCATCAAAGATGAACATTTCAACGGTACTATGTCAAACCTTGAAAAGAATGCTTGGCTATCATTCAAAGACGTCGTCAAGAACTTTCTTGGAAATACACGTGCAAGTAATTACACAGAAATTGTTCAGAAACTATTGGAGAGCTACAAAGCGCTTGGTTGCAACATGAGTATTAAAGTACATTTTTTGCATAGCCATCTTGCCAACTTTCCGGAAAATCTTGGCTAGCGACGAGCAAGGTGAACGATTTCACCAAGATTTAAAGGTTATGGTTACGTTACCAGGGTAGATGGGATGTGCATATGATGGCTGACTATTGTTGGAGCATCAAACGCGATAGTCCTCAAGTTGAACACTCCAGACAAAGCTACAAACGTAAATTTTTACCTTAACCTGCACACAATTATAGCCTTATCCTTTCTAAAAACATGATAATGTTAAATAAACATTCTATTCATGCCTATTTCTTTCATTTTTCATTGTATGTTAACATTTGCAACTTTTTATAAAATAAGCACTGTTACTGTTATGTACAGTATTTTTCATATTTTTTAAGAAAACGAAAATCCTACAGTTCAAAAACTTGACGTGATAGAGAAAAACTGAGATCAGTTTTGGATTCAGCACCCAAAAATTACTTAATAACAAGTGTCAGACCTAACTCAACAAAAATTTGTTCCCCAGTGTTATAATTGCTGTACATGCATGAAACATGGTATGGTACAGTACAAGGACCTTGTTCAGACCTTCAAACTTATAGAGAAATCGTACTGAAAATAAAAATTTGGTGGAATATAAATTTTCCAATTTTCTCGCTTTCACCCTCAAAAGCGTTTTCTTTTTTAAACAAAATTCGACCCTTTCAGATATCTAAATAAACTATAGAGTGAATCAGGCAGGTGTAGGCATATTATGTGTGAATTTTCATTGAAATTGGTTAAAATTTGATGGAGGAGATCCAGTGTGAACATATAAAACTTATGTTTTGAGATACAGGTCTCTAAAGTTTTTGCTAACTTTGAACTCCTGTATACTGAACCATAAGTAAGTGATATCATGGTATTTGTATTTATTTTGAAGTCTTGAGTATTTATAACATATAGAATAATATTTCTTCTTATTGAATCATATATATAGGTATGTTGATGCCCAGGCAAATAATCCTGTCTTCAGGCTCCTGGTCCCCCCCCATGAGGGGCGGGGGGGGTTAATCCTCATAACTACGAAACTATTGCGAATTTTGATGAAATACTCCACATTCAGACTGTTGATTGCCGTACGCAGCTCCGGGAATTTTATACGTTTTTCGTATTACAGGAGAACCTCATTTAACCGGCATTTAAAACAACGGCAGCCTCAAAACAACGGCACTAATCGACCCAGGCATTTTTTTTTTTTTTTTTTTTTTTCTCCCCTCTCCGGGCCTCTAGCAGGGAGGACCACGGGCTAGCTTGAGCTCGTCAGAGAGATCCTGTGAAAAAAGAGAGGAGTGTGTTCGTGCTGCTGGCGTGCGACACGAGGACTAGCTTGTCCATCCTGACGAGGAGTGCGGGGCACTCAGCAGGATAACCCAGGCATTAATTAGGTATAATTATTTCAAAAACTGAGAAAATCGGCAGAAATTTTGTTCAAATTTGGCGGGGTACGCAGGGTTGGCAACCCTTTCATCCCTTGCACTGGTAAACTCTGGAACTCTCTTCCTGTTTCTAGTTTTCCACTTTCCTATGACTTACATCTTTTCAAAATAAGAGTAACAAGACACCTCCCGAACTAAATTGGCTCACCCCTCTTTTTTATTTTATTCTCTTACTGTCTTCTTTATAGGGACTGGCAACTAAGCGGGCTTTGTGTTACCCATTTTTGTTGTGCCCTTGGCCAGTTCCTTTGATATGTATATAATACTAATAAAAAAAAAAAAAAAAAAAAAAAAAAAAAAAAAAAAAAAAAAAAAAAAAAAAAAAAAAAAAAAAATAAAGGATTTTGGGCGATTCCATAAGAGTAACTCTCAAAACAACGGCAAAATGAGTTATCCGGCATGCGCTCCCCCCCCCCGAGGGTGCCGGATAAACGAGGTTCTCCTGTATATCCAATTTTTTACCAGCCGGCCCCCTTCATCATGGGTAAGTTAACCAAAGTGCAACAGTTTATTACACACCTTCTACAACTAAATCACTAGCAACACAGGCTCCTACCTTATATATCTTAATATCTGATACATTAAAACTCCTTAAAACTCAAGCATTCCAAAATAAAACAGAAAAAATTATGTCGAGTTGACGATTCCAGCGGCGATAAGCGGTCTGATATGCCATTCTTGCCCGCAAATTTGTCTCGTGAATGGAGTCCGTTAAATCCGAAGTCCGTTAATCGAGGTCCGTTATATCGAGGTTTGACTGTACTTACATTTCTACATCCATGATTTCAGGAAGGTTAGAAGGGGCTATCTGGAGAGTCTGTGTCATTTTGTGTCTTCATCTGTGTCATATTATGGCTGTAAATGAACAAATTACAAAAATATCACCAGAGTGGCGACCAACACTAAGGTATGTTCTGAGGGTCCTTCCACCGTCGTCGTCGCCCGAAAAAAAACGAATAGCGAAATTTGAAACTGTATATACTTGCAGATACAAAGCATAAAACAACACTGAAACAGGGTAGATTATACAGTCATGATATAAACTTGTGTGTATCATCTTCAGTGGCACATACACATCAGTAGTGATGCTATAATTCATAATATTTGGCAGCTGGCGACATTACAACACCACTAAGACAGAGTGCATGGTAGTATCACCGGCACGCGCTCAGGTGAATTACTTCAAAACAGCATGGCTCGGTGGGTCTGCCCTCACTTTTGTGGATAGATTCGCATACTTAGGCCATGTTATATCCCACAACATGACTGCTGATGATGATATCATCAAGCAGACCACCAAGCTTCTTGTCGTGGGAAATACTCTACAGAGGATATTTTCCTACTGTAGCAGAGAGGTGAAGATGGAGTTATTCAGGAGTCACTGCTACTCTATATACTGCAACTCGCTGTGGTCGCGGTTCAAGGTGGCCACTCTGAACCGCCTTAAGGTCTGTCACAATGACATCCTTAAGAGGCTTCTGGGGCTGCCCAGGTGGTGCAGCTCATCCCTGGCTTTCGCTAGGAACGGGGTGAACAATCTGGATGTGATCCGTCGACACTCCGTGTTCAGTTTAAAGTAATCGTCCAGACTATTTCATCATTCCTGATTTTATCTAGTTAGAGTATAGCCATTATCGAGTGTATCAACAATATGTTTGTCACTTTTTGCATCCAGTCAGCCGTTTTTTATTAATCCGCAATCAAAATCTGTAAATTCCCCGAGCTTCGAAAACGCTGCTGGCAACTGGCAGACGATGCGCCACGGCTCGGTGACGTAACAGGAGGAAGGCCTCCTCTCCCCGCGCTGATCAGAAGCACGTAAACACACGAGATAAATATAGTACTTGAAGATTTTTTAGTGTTTCTGATAAAAAAAATTGCGATATGCCACATGCATGCATTCTTTATGGGTGCAGCAAGACAGCTGTGCCTTTCGAGAAAAGTTTGCACACGTTTCCGACTGATACGACAACGTTAAATGTGTTGGAAAAGATTAGTGCGTCAGACTAGGGCAGATTGAAACGGGAAGTTGAAATTTGCAAGGATTGGTAGTGGTACACTCGCCACACACACACACACACACACACACACACACACACATACACCACACACACTCACCGGATGCTGTTGTGTTGCTGTGTGTCACCACCATCACTATCACCAATTGTTGTGTGTAAGGGGTTGTTGTGTGTAAGGGGTTGTTGTGTGTAAGGGTTGTTGTGTGTAAGGGGTTGTTGTGTGTAAGGGGTTGTTGTGTGTAAGGGGGTTGTTGTGTGTAAGGGGTTGTTGTGTGTAAGGGGGTTGTTGTGTGTAAGGGGTTGTTGTGTGTAAGGGGTTGTTATTGCCGCTAACATCTGTTCATCCGCCTCGTATTCTGGTTCAAACATATAGGGTTGGGTTCCCATCACAATCTGAGGTTCGTTTTCCTCATAGTATACGCGAGCAGCGTCATTTATTTCAGTCTCAGATTGAGCATCGTACTCTAGATCTGTCACAGCGACAGATTCACTGTCTGACACCGAAGTACAATCGCTCATCATAACATTTGCCGACAGGTGTCAGACAGATGTTTACATTGGAGCGTTCCTCCTCTGACGTCATCAATAACATTCTTAGCCCTGTTGGAGGGAAGATTTTTTTTTTCGCGCGCTTTTTACAAAAGTAGTGTTTTTACGGAAATAAGGCCTGGAAATCAATTATTTTTGGTGGATTAGGTGTTTTGAATGAGCATTCAACATAATTAGGCAAATAAAAAAATGGGTCTGGACGATTACTTTAAGGAGTAGGGTAGAGCTCTCTACGAACTCCATCATCACCTCTGTCAGGCAGAGCTCGGCCTATGTATGTGTGGACCTATAAAACAGCGGTGGCTGGGTCTGCTGTTTGTGCAGAATGTGGGGTAGCACAGGTATCCCTGTATGTTTATTCTATGCACTTTGATACTATGTCCCCTAATGTGCCTATATTATATTTTGTTTTTTTGTTCTAGTACTTAAGTTAACTCCTTGTCTTGTTATTGTTCTTTTTTTTTGTCTGTATGCCTCCGGGCGATAATAAAATTATTATTATTATTATTATTGCAGTTAGCGACTAAAGTGTTATCTACGGTACACAATTGGGAGTCTGGTATCTGTTTACCTTATTGGATTCTAGGAAACATTCTCTTTATGAGCTTCCGTCGCAAATCATTACTTTTGGAGATAATGACATGTTGTTCATAGGGAGGCGAGAGACAAGTGTTTACGAGCGCCTCACTCTTCTTCCACTTGTGACCTGCATCGCCTCTGTTCTTCCCTTACCGCGGACACTTTTTTAATGCAGATTTGGCTTTAGTTAGGTTAAAGCGTGGGATTAGGTTAGGTTAGGTTAGTGAGTGAGTCAAAAGGAGGGGGTTAGGTTAGTTTAATTTTCATATCTCCTAAGCACTCCTTCTATTAAAAACATCTTATATCTCCAAAAGTAGTGATTTGCGATGGAAGTTCATAAGAGAGAAAGCTTCTTAGAATTCATTAAGGTAAACAGAAACCATGGTCCCAAATGTGTAGGGAATCTCGGTCCTAATGTAAAACTTTACGTGAATGTATGTTATGTATGTTATACTATAAAAATTTATGTTATAATATACTATTACATTGCATTTATAGGCATTTTTATGCATGAAATACAGCTAAAAAGGTCAAAAAAGGTCTTTATTTTGGGGGTCAGGAATGGATTAATCCATTTTATATTGTTTCTTATGGAAAAATGTGTTTCCGTTTTAGAACAACTTTTGGGAACTAATTATGTTCGAAAACCGAGGGCATGTCTGTATACTTAAATGCATTTTTGAAACTCATGTCTTATGTCAATGAATATCATATTAAAGTACAGTCAAACCTCGGGTTTCGAACGTCTCCCTTTTCGAACAAATCGGTTCAGGAACAGAATTTCAAACTCATAATTGCACCGGTTGCCGTACGATAACTCGGTTGCCGAACAAGTTTTTTTTTTTTTTTTTTTTTACATCACAAAGGACTGGCCAAAGACACAACAAAAAGAGGTAACACAAAGCCTGCTTAGTTGCCAGTCCCTATAAAGAAGACAGTAAGAGAATAAAAAAAGTTATAATGAAAAAAATGTTATAATAAAAAAATGTATAATATAATATTACATTGCATTTATAGGCATTTTTATGCATGAAACACAGCTAAATAGGTAAAAAAGGCCTTTATTTTGGGGGTCAGAAACGGATTAATCCATTGATTGTATATTGTTTCTTATGGAAAAATGTGTTTCGGTTTTAGAACAATTCGGTTTTAGAACAACTTTTGGGAATTAATTATGTTCAAAATCCGAGGGCATGTCTGTATATGGTAAAATTTTGATAGTGGGCTTTTAACAATTTCGAGGACGAAACTTGGTTTTCCTGAATAGTTTTGTGTTTTGATTGAATCTGGCACCCCAGCTTTACCCACATGAAGATCAGTCGCCTTAGTTTTATTCATATGAAGATCTGCCACCCCAAATTTACCAGAATGAAGACTCACTTGTAGGTTGACTTTCTCAATTCTTAATATTATAAAGTATGGTATTCTGCTGAACAATGATTTCATTAAAAAATTGAGTTACCCTTTATTCAGTAAAACAGCAGTTAAACAATACAGTAAACCTTCTCTAATTCACACCCGTATGATTCGAACTTCGGATAATTCGACCTGTTTCAGGCCAAGTTCAAATTTTCCAAAAACTTTCCATAATCAGAACTGAAGTTCGAATTTTCAGAGTTTTCTGCAACATCTTCCACCTCCTCTGTGCCATCCACTTCGTCAGCCAGCCTCCACATCGCCTCCAACACATTAAGCACCTCAAGCACTGAAGACCTTACCTTACATATCACCTGAGTGACACCTGCCAGGACTGCGTTCAGTAGCGGTCACCCCCCCCTCTCCGCACTCTCCCTACTGAACGATACTGAACCCTTCACAATTTACATTGCTACCAAGATAGCAGCTGCCAAAATTTATCTCTGTGGCTATTCTTATTGTTCAAGAATAACTTGCTGATGACCCTGTATTTGATGCAGCAGAAGTTATAGCAGCAGGAAAGGTAATATTAAGGAGGCAAGAAGAGGAAAGTGAAGAGGAGAAGCTTTCTTTGCCCTTTTGTTTACATACCCTTATAGTGGCGCGAGCTGGCAACTCAGTAGTGATCCAACTCCCAGATTTGTAGTGCGAGGGCAGCTTGCACTAGGCATACTGTATCGCGTTGCTTTACTGAACGCAGCCTTTGCCTGAAGATGCCATCAGTGACGCCTGAGTGCTCAGTGTACAGTAGTACTGCATTTCAAGATTTCAGTATTAGCCATGTTTTGGTGAGTACAAATACTACAATTTGTGCTGTTTTGGCATGTTTGAGTGAGTTCTTATTAGTATTAGTATTGTGTGTGGGGGGGTTAGAGGTAACCATCGGATGTCGGGGGGAACGTCGGGGGGAACGACGTAGGCAAGGCGAAGTCGGAGGAGTTGGTAACTAGGTACAAGGCCCTGTTAGAGAAGGTCAATGAGAGTGGTAGGAAAGGGGTGATGTGTGGTGTGATCCCTAGGGAGTATGTGGGTCAGGAGTGGCTGTCGAGGGCCTTAAGTCTAAATAGCAAGATAGAGGAGCTGTGCAAGGGTATGGGGTTGCGGTTTGTGGACGGGTGGGACACTTTCTATGGTAAGCACTCGATGTATACCAGAGATGGTGTCCACCTAAGTAAGATGGGGACAGAGGCGTACGGGGACCAGTTAGAGAAGGCTGTTAGGTTAGCTAGCCAGGGAAACTAGGTCTACGGGGGAAAAATGGGAGGCATAGGGCTTCAAGATATAAGGGAAGACCCAGTGTTAGAAAAATGGAACCAAGGGAAGGGTGTAGAAACTCTATGCGATTTGGATGCATTAATGTCAGGGGTTGGGGGGCAGGCAGGCAAATTAGAGGACATTGCCGGGGAATTAAGTGAATGGGGTTTTGATGTGGTAGGCGTCACGGAATCCCACCTTAGGGAGAGGATAAATGTAAGAACAGAGGGGTATCACCTTAAAAATAAGGGTAGAAGCAAGAATCCTAGAAAAGGGGGCGGGGTGGGTGTTATTGTCAGGCAGGATGCAGGTATAGATGTTGAGGAGCTAGATGTAGGAACCTGTGAGGCAAGCGAAGATATTTTTGCTGCTAGATTAGAGTACAAAGAAGAGGAGAAAAAGGGGACGATCATCTTAGTAGTCTGCTATATGACAGTTGAAGGGAGAGGGGCTAGTATAGAAAATGAAAGGAAATATAACAAGATTAGTAGATTATTAGCAGAACACAGACAGGAACAGATAATAGTTATGGGGGACATGAATGGACACATAGGTATACTAGGGGAGGAGGTAAATGGGAATGGGATACTACTCTTAAATTTTGTTGAGGCCAACGAGTTAGAAATCCTAAATACGACAATGGCAGAGGGTAGAGTAACATGGGCAGAGAGAGGGAGGGAATCAGCTATAGATTATGTGCTAGTAAATGAAAATGCCAGGAAGATGGTGAAGGATATGTGGATAGATGAGGAGGGTCTGGTAGATATAAATAGTGACCACAACATGATAGTCTTAAATTATACAAGTAAAAAACAAAGGGAGAATGAAAGGAGAAAAATGCAGAACAAAGATGGGACATTAGACAGGCAAATTGGGAACATTTTAGGAGGGACTTGAAACAGGTAGTTTGGAAGGAGGAAAGGGGGGTGGATGAAATGAACCAGAGTCTGTGGGAGACAATAGATGGAATAGCTAGGAAGAGGATAGGTAAAGTGAAGCAAAGGAGCCGGGGAAAAAAGTGCAATAGGTGGTGGAATAGTGAGATTAAGAGGGCGAGGAAGGAAAGAAAGGAGCAGAACAGGGCACGAAAGAGACTCGAAAAGGAAGTAGATGGAGATAGAGGAAGGCTAGAATATGAGGAGGCATGGGATAGGTATAAGAAAAAACAGAGAGAAGTAAAAGCGCTTATTAGGAAGGCTAGGGCAAACATGGAGAGGGAAATTGTAGAGGAACTAAGGGAGAAGGGTGAGGAAGGGGGTAGGGATTGGTATACTTTTCTTAGAGGAGAGGAAGACAGGGAGCAACCGTGCGTAGATGAAATTTTAGTGGGAGACGAAGTGGTGAAAGGACCTGAGAGTATTAAGAGGGAGATCAAGACGTTTTTGGGAGGAGGTGGGGGGCATGACTGAGCAGGTAGAATTAGGTGAAGTAAATATAGGAAGTAAAAGGAAGATAGATGAGGGAATGGATGAACATTTCAGTAAGGAAGAAATAAGGAGTTACTTAAAAAAGCTGAAAAATAGGAAAGCAGCAGGCAGGGATGGTATACCAAACGAATTGTATAAAGAAGGGGTGAGGGTATGGTGGATGGGTTGTATAGGCTTTTTAGGCAGATTTGGCAGGATAAGAGAGTCCCAAGGAAATGGAATGAGGGTAGGGTTACTCTATTACACAAGGGAGGTCACAAAAGTAGAAAGCTCTTGAAAAATTATCGACCAATAGCAGTAATGGATACGGTGGGAAAGATATTCAGTGGGTTACTAAATGGTAGGATTAGTGAATGTTGTGAGAGAAATAGAGTAATGGGGGAGGAACAGAATGGCTTTCGCAAGGATAGGAGAGGTGAGGACAACATGTTCGTAGTTAGTTCAGTGATAGAAAAAATGAATAGGATGGGTGGGAAGACATACCTTGCATTCCTTGACATTGAAAAGGCTTATGATAGGGTCAATAGGGGTTTGCTTTGTAGACTACTGTCTAGAATTGGGATTAGTGACAGAATAGTCAGCATAATAGATAGTATGTATGAGGACACACGGGCAGTGTACAGGCTTGGGGACATAGAGACAGAGTGGGTAGGTAGTCGAAGAGGGGTTAGGCAGGGCTGCGTGTTATCACCGTTACTTTTTGGCTTATATACAGAGGAATTAGCAATTAGGTTGAGAAATTCGGGCTATGGGATAAGGGTTGGGGAGGAAAAGTTGAGCAGTTTACTATATGCTGACGACATAGTTGTCATGAGTGAGGACAGTGGAGAACTTCAGGAGATGCTACATATAGTCGCACAGTATGGGAGGGATTTGGGATGAAATTTAACAGTGAGAAAAGTCAGGTCCTGGTTATAAATGGAGAGGCAGCAGATGAGGGTATGAGTTGGGAAATGGGAGACCTGAGGATAGGGCGCACCGAGTCATATAAATACCTAGGTATCACGGTAGATGGGAAGGGAGCAGATAGGACGAAACAGGATAAAATAGGAAAAGCAAATCAGTGGGTGGGAAGGCTTGGTAGTGTAGCAAGATGTAGGGCAAACAGGTATGAGGTAGTAAGAGGGTTGTGGAAAGGCATGGCAGTACCGAGCCTCATGTATGGGGCAGAGTGTATGAGGTGGACGGTAGGAGAGCTGGACAAGTTAGAGGTAGTACAGAACAGGGTAGGTAGACTTGCACTAGAGGCAAACAGGTATGTAGCAGTGGAGGCGATCAGGGGAGAGGCAGGGTGGAGTACCTTTGCAGAGAGAATAGGAAAGTCAGTGCTTAATTACAAAATCAGGCTTAGAAAAATGGATGAAAACAGGTGGGCTCGAAAAGTTTATGAGTGGATAGGACAGAGTAGTAAATGGGACAGATCAAGCAGACGGTGGGAGAGGAAATGTGGGTTACAGGGTTTCACAGATAGGATACACCAGTCTAGTGAGGGGGAGTTAAAGCGAAAGGTGAAAGACCAAGTTCAGAGGCAGGGCAGGGAGATGTGGAGACAGAGGATGGAGGGTAAGAGTTCTCTGACTTGGTACAAGGGGAAGACCACACCAAAGTGTGAGGTCTTTTATGATGGTAGCTTGGGGAGTAGTTTAATATTTAAAGCAAGGACTAAATCTCTGGAGGTCAATAGTAGAACATATAGATGGGCAAACGAAGGAAGCAAGATATGTCAAATGTGTATGGGTAGACTAGATGAAACTGTAGATCACCTGGTATTAATGTGTCCAAGGTATGATGAGGAAAGAGAGCGGCTTATAGCAATAGTGGCACGGGAGGTAGGCGGGGATCAGTGGGATAGAGTGGCAGAGGGGAACATAGATGGGATAATGGAATTTCTTTTAGGTTTGAGTAGGGTGCAGGATACAAATAGAAGAATCATCGAAGGGGTTAAAGTATTTTTAGAAAAGGCTTGGGAAAAAAGAGCAGAGAGTTAGGGCCTCATACAAGCCCTGAGGGAGCCAGCCGGAAATTAGGCTTTGAACCGGGTGAAAACCGCGGTTTAGCTCCTCACCTGAAAGAAGGATATTTCTAACTTTCGGCTAATTCGACCCAGGTCTCCCCCCAATTAGGTCGAATTAGAGAGGGTTTACTGTACTTCATATTGACCAATACTCTCCTGAACTAACGGAGGGGGAGCATCCCCCAATGACCCCCTGCTACTTAAGAACATAAGGTATACACGAGGCTGTGAGGCCTACACGTTGTAGTTCCTGTTACTGAAATCTACCTTGATCCACCTTTCATCCCCATCCATAAAATTGTCTAGCTGCCTTTTAAAGCTCCCTATTGACCCCGCACTATCTACCTAATTACTGTGTCCATCACTAACTAGTACTTCACTAACCTAACCTGGACATTGGTTACATAACATAACGGGTTATTAAATCACTCACCCACATGAAGATCGGCCACCCTACTCTCACCCACATGAAGATCGGCCACCCTACTCTCACCCACATGAAGATCGGCCACCCTACTCTCACCCACATGAAGATCGGCCACCCTACTCTCACCCACATGAAGAGCGCCACCCATGGATCTCACGCAGATCCACCCATATGAAGATCAGCCACCCCAAGTGTAGCTGGGGTGGCAGATCTTCATGTGATCCATCCTACCGTAGATAACACTGAAGTCGCCAGGTCACGCTTTTTTTTATTTACAGATGTCTGCCAGAGCTGGTGGCGTTAATACTTACATTTCTACATCCATGATTTCAGGAAAAGTTAGAAGGTGCTATCTGGAGAGTCTGTGTCATTTTGTGTCTTTGTCTGTGTCATAGTATGGCTATAAATGAACAAATTACAAAAATAAAACCGAGTGGCGACGTTGGTAACGGAGCTACACTAAGGTCGCCATCTAGTGTTTATGTTCTGAGTGTCCTCCCGTCGTCGTCGTCGCCCGAAGAAATAAAACGAGTAGTGAAATTTGAAACCGTATATACTTGCAGATACAAAGCATAAAACAACACTGAAACAGGGTAGATTATACAGTCATGATATAAACTACTGTGTATCATCTTCAGTGGCACATACAAATCAGTAGTGATGCTATTTAATTCGTGATAATTTGCGGCTGGCGACATTATTGCAGCTGGCGACTAAAGTGTTATCTACGGTAGGACTTTTGAAAGCCCACTACCGAACTAATACCAAGTATATAGTGGTATTAAAATACATAATATGTATGTAAAAAAGCTTATTTATGTATATTTTGTTATATTTCGATATTAAAAGTTTACTTAATACCGAAATACACCTAAACACATACTGAAATATACAGAAATAAGCTTTTTTACATATATATTATGTCTTTTAATACCAACATATACTTTAATATGGTATTAATTTACATAAGACATGAGTTTCAAAAATGCATTTCTGTATATTTTCTTATATTTAGGTGTGTTTGGGTGTATTTCGCTCTATTTCGGTATTAAAAGTTTATCTTAATACCGAAATATACCCAAACACGTTTAAAAAATATATTTATTATGTCTCTTGATACCATATTTTAGTATACTTTGGCATTAAGACATACAACATTTATAAAAAAATAAGTACATCAGTATATTTTGATATATTTCCTTATGTTTTGGGGTATATTTCTGTATTACGAGATACTTTTAATACCGAAATACACCCAAACACATACAGAAATATGTCAAAATAGAGAAATACGCTTTTTATATATGTATTATGTTTCTTAATACCAAAATATACTAAAATATGGTATCATGAGACATAATACATGTATTTCAAAAAGCGGATTTGGTTGTATTTCGGTCAATGGTTAGGTGTATTTTTTAGATATATTTCGGTATGTTTAGCTGTATTTCGATGTATTTCGGTCTATTTCAGTACTAAGAGATACCGGCTAATGGCGGAGCGAAAGCGAGCACGCAGTTCTCGTTATTTGATAATATTATAGAACAAACATGTACGAAGATAACAGTATATCATTTATACTGATAAACATATACTATTTGGTAGGGGAAAATTACCATAATAGCGCGTTTTCGCGACGTTTACCAGACCGGATTGATGCTCGCGAAAACACATCTAGACTGGCCCCGTCCCATTTGTTGTTCCTATTGGCTGGGGGATCAAGTCCTACCGTCCTGCCAGCTTTGCCCTCCCCCCCCAAAGACACACCAAAGGGTTATTAATTTGACCTCAGGTAATAGTCAGCCTCCTAGTTGGCATATGAAAGGTGAACCGTGGTCATCATTCTGTGTGTGATGCGAGTCAGGTTTATAAATCTTTGGACGAAGAAAAAATCCCAGCAACACAATATTGCAAGACCTGTCGCAGTATCAAGTAGCAGGAATGACTTATGAAAAATTGAATGATGAAATCTCATTTCATTTACCGTCAATAACACAATCTATAGTCGCCACTGCACTAATGTCGCAGGGGGGCATATATTACGAGTTTTAGCATCACTACAGACTTGTATGTCCCACTGAAGAGACGTGCACAGTATGTAGTTTACATTATCTACATAACACTATAAATGTCTTCAGTGACAAATGCAATTAAGTCTGTAGTGATGCTAAAATTCGTAACATATGGCGCCTGGTGACATTAGTGCAGTGGCGACTACAGTACCCTCCCGAGTTTCACGCTATGCGAGTTTCACGATCCTCGAGTTTTGCGCTGAGTCCTAAATTCTTACCATCCCGAGTTTCGCGCATTATCTCCCCGAGTTTCGCACTGCTTCGTACATGTTTTCTTTTCTTTTCTTTTTTTCTTGTGTGTGTGTGCCTATAGCGCCATTTGGCAGTGACCTCCAGGGGTGGGATGGTAGGCCCTGTACTCGAGGGCTGTAATGGTTGGCCCTCGCCCATGGTGGCGCAGGCAGGATTTTTATAAGAGTTAATGGGCTGCATTAGTAGAAGCGAAATTGGATTAGCTTTCCATTGATATATTTAGTTTTCTGATAAATTAATTAGCACCATGCATAAATTAGCGTTAACTAAATAAATATCATCAATCGGGGTATAAGCAAGCGCGCCACCCTCAGTACTCACTGATTGTGTAAGCGACTGGGCGAGGCTCTCTCCGCTGGCCTCCGCTCCCGCACACCACAGTCACCATTTCTTTCACGCACACAGTAGTAGCTACAGCTCATTATTATTACTACGTTTGCAGTGATTAAGCTGTGTATTAAACTGCAGTGCGAATTGACTAGTCTCTAAGAATTGTAGACATGGGTAGAGTGATTAAATATACTTTACAAGCTCACAAGGTAGTGGTATATATCACTGTGGCGTAATAAGCCTGGGAGATCACCACCAAGCAGTCGTGATGTCCTTCCATTTGTGCCGCGGTATGTTATATGGATCTATATTCCCTTCATTTTTCAATTTAACGAGGACTAGATCCAGAGTCCAACATCTGGAGGACATTGTCTGACAGATGAACACCATCAATCACTTTCCCAGCCCTCAAAAGAGAGATTAGTAAGCGTGAGTGTACCGCGCTTACAGGGGAGGTAATGCCCTTTGTTTACATCACCGCACGGCCACTGTCGGCCAGCCATGTGCTCGGCGCGGACCACTCGGCCACCTCCTCTCCCAGCGGTGATCCAAAAGTGTCTTTCTGTTAGTCTGTTTCCATTTTCTTTGGCGTATTGTATAACTTTTAGCTTGTATGCGATAGTATTAGTAAATAGTTTTGATGAATTCGCCATGGGTGATAATTTCCAGGACTGAAAAGAGCTTAAGATACGTGTGACAGTCTAGTGGTAAATGATACGTCAACAATAACAGACGATAGATGGCGCTGTTGGCGGCAATCGCGGCAATCTGCCGCCAAAAGGGGGAATGTAAACATACCAGCGTTAGGACAGATTACGCAGTTAATTTGAATGTCTTATAGTATTTGAAATACTTGTAACATGTAAGTACTGAGGTATGTACTGAGTACTGAGGAAGTACTACAACATTCCTCTTGGAAGACCATTAGTATTTTTCAGGGTATTTTTCGGGGGGAAATGTGAGTCTTATAAGTCGTAAAATATGGTACTACGCCGCGCACGTGACTAAATAATCATTTTTACAGTTTCGCAATCCTCAAGTTTAGCGCTATGCCTTGTGAAGAAAGCAAGCGCAAACCTCGGGAGGGTACTGTACAGGGAGGTCCCTGTATACGAGCATTCGGTATACGAGAATCCAATGATACGAGATGTGTAAATTAGGGTCTATTTTCAATATACGAGATCAAAAATCCAATGATACGACATTAAAACTGGGGTGAGTAAAATTATCAAGTTCAAAATGCGCGCCCTACTACTCCGGGGCTGAACAAAGGGGGATTTGGTTAACCCCAGTGAGGTCACCCCTAGCAAGCCATGACCTGAAGGGTAATTAACCATATGGCGCGGCCTGACATTTAGGGGTCATTAGCAGGTGTGCGTCCCCAACCTTGGGACCGCAGTCAGGTCACCCCTAGCAAGGCGTGACCTAAAGGGTAATTAAGCATATGGCGCGGCCTGACCTTTAGGGGTAATTAGCAGGTGTGCGGCCCCAACCTTGGGACCGCTACACTACCTTCTCTTGTATCACGCGGCGTCCCCTACATTACAATGTCTTTTTTGCTTGTTATGCATGTTTTATGTTTAATTAATGTGCAGTTATGTTATTTTGTGTGCTATTTTCTCTTTCAGAATGCTTTTTCTACAGAATAGGTAGTACAGTGTGGGTAATATAGATGCTGTGTGTTTGTTGTGTTTGCTATAGTTTATTTTAGCTTGAAAAAAGATATCCATTTTTTTTTTAATTGATGGGGTCCTGGAACCAAACCTATATTTTACCATTAGTTATGTGTTTTGTTATACGAGATTTCGCTTTACGAGTATGCCAGGTGGAACCTAACTGCTCGTATCTTCGGGACCTCCCTGTATACTGTTGTTGACGGTACATTAATTTCCCAAGATGTTGCTTCAGCAAATAGCGAATATTGTAATTTTTCGTGAAATTACTTTAGTCTTATGGTCTGCCATCATGGTGTTTCATGTCTTATCAGCAGCATGAGAAGCTCCTGGTCGTCTTCCCCGCTGACTGTAGTGCACATGCGCCAGTTCTCCTCACACTGGGCCAAGGTGGTCCTGCTCGCTGGGCTGGACAAGACAAGACTGGGCCAGCCCGGTCTAGCCCGCCTCTCGAAAACAGTGTCCGCCCCGGACTAGTCCAGTCTAGACCGGGCCAGAACGGTCGCGAAAACGTGCTATAAGCTATAGCGCGCAGACACAGAGAGACACAGCAGCAAGCTAGACACACAGCAGAATTGATACACTACTAACAAATATGTCATAATAAAAAGTCATATAATATTTTATTATTTTCAATGTTATTAAATGAATTTTCATTAAAACCAGACCAAAATTTAAGTTACTTTCATATTTGCTGTACGATTCATGTCTGCGCTGCTGTCGCGCCACTTATGAAAACAGTGAGCTGCAGCCGAGGCAGCTAAATCTCGTCCCTCTCGTGTTTACAGTGCGTGTAGACGGTGTGATTAAATCTTGCTTTCTTTAATTACCCTATGACGATGGAAAATCCAGTAAAGTATATGCAAAACATCAACTTTTCCCAGCTGACATTAAATGAAGACTGAAATCAAGCGGCACCGACTATATTTTCAAGTAATACTGTAATTCTACCATCAGCCATCCCCTCTCCTACCAACACTACCACCCCCACCATCCCTTCTACCACCACCACTACTATCATGCCCTGAAATCCGTGAACATCAACTACAACTCATACCTGAGTTAAGTAAAATTTGTGTATCCCACTGTTGTGTAAAAAGCTAGCAGTCCCTCCATTTTATTTTATCATGAGCCGCCACTGCCTATAGGCTACATCTAAGTTTAAAAGCATGGGTACTCACCTCCACATGTTTCTTTAAAAGGTGAAAATTGCCATTTGCAAGTAGCACGGTGATTTTGGGTGCACACAGCAAACATTGCAGCTTCAATGAATTGCCCATACCCTTGTAACTAAACATAGATTCCAAGTTTGGCCAAGGGTGGCCTATATCCCCGTCAATTTCACTGGCACTTTCATTTTCATTTTTTTTTACTTTCACTTTCACTGTGGTTCTTGTGGAAGTCATGATGGCTTTCAGTTCTTGGTCTTGGTTCAGTCGTTCGTTGTCTGGCGGAGAGACAAGACATGTTACCGGGTAGCTCCTTGTGTGTGTTGAGTGTCAGTCAGTCAGGTCAGAGAGGATTAGCATGGCAGCTGCTGAGGAGCTTAGCCTCGGCATGGTTAGTGGAAGAGACGATGGTGTGGTTAGTGGAGGAGAGGGTGGAGTGAAGGAGTCTGAGGTGATTACGAGTGTGTTAGAAAGAGAGACAAGGGTCGAGGAAGAGTGCAATGAAGGTTGTGGAGTGCCACTTAAGTCTATTCTGGAGGCGACTGAAGACCTGAAAAGGTGCTTTGTAAGTGAAGTGAACGAATTGAAAAGCATGGTGAAGAAGCAGGAGATAGATACGATCTCTTAAGTGTGGAGGGGGAGGTCCAAGTGGAGTGAGTGGAGGGGCACATGCGAGGGATGTACCTGGAGGGGTACCAGAGGGAGACGTGCCTCGGGCTACTACTAAGGGAGTTGTTCCTAGTAAGTCACCAGGGATTGGTGGATGGAAGGTGGTTGACCATGGTGGAGCGCGCCCGAAAGAAATAAAGGTAAACAATGACCATGTTGTGTGCAAGAATTCATTTCAGGTACTCTCGGGGCTGCAAGAGGAAGATAAGGAGGTAAAGACGGTAGACGATACATCATTACCCGAAAGTAAAATCTTGGTTGTTGGGGACAGTCAGATTAGGCACCTAGACAGCAGGTTTTGTGACAGGGATGGGATGCATATGAAGTTGGTAAGATACCCAGGGAAGGGGATAGGTTATGTTAGTGATAAGATAGTTGAGTGCATGGCAGACCAAGGGAAAAAGCCCATCCTCTGCCTGAGCGCTGGGGGAAACAATGTTGAGTGTGTAAGGAGTGAGGAATTGCTACGGCGGTTCAAGGAAGCTGTAGGTAAGGTTAGGGATAGAGGGGGGGGGGGGTCCCCTATGGTGTGTGGTGTCCTTCCAAGACGCTTTGTTGACGACTTGTGGTATTCCAGGGCTATTGCTCTGAATTGCCGGCTGGCATTTTATTACAAAGCCAATGGTTGGGCCTTTGTCGACAACTGGGACCTCTTTTTCGGGCATAACCACCTCTACCACAGGGACGGGGTGCACCTTTCGATGAAAGGAGTTCAGATCCTGTCTGAATCCCTTGCAAGGGAGGTAGATGCACTGCAGGCTTTTTTAAGATAGAGAACCGGGGATTAGACACTGGGGTCAGGGTAAAGGAAACTTGCGACACTAGGAGGAGTTTCAGAAGGCAGCTAAAGTGATTCGTAAGAAGAGAGAGAGGAGGAAGATTGTTAAAGATAAAGGGAAAATGGACAAAAAGAAGAGGAGTTGCTTGAAGGTTTACTATACAAACTGTAGGAGTATTTCAAACAAGATAGATTTTCTGAGAGGAATAAATAGTGTAGAGGATTTTGATATAATAGCATTAACAGAAACATGGTTGGATATGTCAGGAAAGGTATTTGATCCGGAGGTTGAGATACTGGGTAGAAGTTATTTCACAAGGACAGGTTATGCAGGCGAAGTGGTGGAGTTGCGCTTTATGCAAGAGATACATTGCAATGTTGTGTTAATAATGTTATAAAAACAGATGACAGCATAGTCTATATGGATAGAGGTTACGGAGGGAACTGAGAAAATGGTTTTGGGTGTAGTGTATAGGCCTCCAAACTTATGTAAAGAGGATTCAGCTCCTATATGGCAAGAAATAAACAAGGCTTGCAGATATAATCGACTATTCGTGGCAGATTTTAATCTTAGGAATATAGACTGGGATTTAATTATAGGAGACAACAACGCAGAGGAATTGTTAAATATAATTCAGAATAACTTCCTATGCCAAGTAATCAAGGAGCCTACTAGGAGATAATATTCTAGATTTATTACTGACAAACAGGGAAGATTTAGTTAGCAGGAGGAGGACCATTTAGGAGGACAGTTAGCTAACAGCGACCATTATGATTTAGATTTTGCTTAAAATGGGAAGTAAGAAATATAAGTGTTAGTAAGAAAAGAGTACCTGACTTTAGAAAGGCCAATTATGCAGGATTAAGAAGACACCTGGAGGGGAATGTTCCAAGGTCAGCGGGGTGACAGCTGGAAAGGCCAATTATGCAGGATTAAGAAGACACCTGGAGGGGATTAACTGGGGGAGTAGGATAGAGGTGAAGGAAAGTTCCAATGTCAGCGCGGTGACAGGTGGTAGTGAGGTCGGTGGGGATGAGGATTATACATTATTTGTAAGGAATATAATTGCAGGACAGAAAAAGAATATTCCTTATAGGGCAATAAGATCAAGGGAGAGTGACCCGAAATGGATGACAGGGGCATTCCAGGACAAGTGGTCCAAGAAAAATGAGATTTAACACCACACCGTCTCGGATTTGCATGAAAATTGGCTCCCAGGGTGCTTTTGGCCAAACAAACCGATTCTGCAAATTTCAGCTCTCTATCTCTTATAGTTCAAAAGTTATGGCCTCGTGAAATTTCGAAAAAAGGTCAAAATGTCCTTGACCTTAACATTTTTTAAAGATCATAGCTTCCTTATTATAAGACCTAGAACAAAATATTTTACATGTTTTTTGCTCAGAATAAGCCAGGGAATCTTCCTAGACTTACAGAATTTTAGTATTTCAATTTGGAAAGGAAATATAAGAGTTGACCTCCTTGACCTTGACCTTTGACCTTTAAGCCCCCACCTGACAAAAAAATGTATTCACGCAAAAAATGAAGGTTGACCACTTGACTATGGGTTGCAACAATAAAATTTACAAATATTAATTGGGATAAGGGGTATATTTGAAGTCAAACAGGTGTATTCAACAAATAAATGCAAAAAATGTCAACAGTTTGGAAGATTTTCACAAGTTCAATTGTGTTGTTAGCACGCTGACAGGCAGCGATGCTCAGCAGTAGTCATTTCGTCTTCTCTGAAACAATATCTAATTCTCCTCCCCGCTTGCAGCTTTGGATTAGACATAACTAGAAGAATGTCACCCCCAGGCAGCCACAATCTGTCCACTTTTGATGTGAAAGCATGGGATCCAGACTTTCCTTGGGGCCCGAGAAATGAGACAAGCAAATCTCCAAATTCATCAGACAACTCCTCTATCATTGCAAACCAAAGCTGTTTCTCATAAACGCATCCCACATATGCACCCACAACAAGTTCTCCCTCTTCCACCACAAAGTCATCTTTCAACTTGTCATCAGATTTCAGACATGATACCGAACGTCCCATTTGCTCAGTTGACACCTTGAACACCTGGAGTGTCCCAAATGGACGGTCAAGAGAGCAGTGGCCCAGGCAAGCATGCAACGACTACATGCAAATCAAATCCTAACTCCCTTGGCTATGTTTGATTTCGTAACAAAATCTTTTGAATAAAAAATTAAATTCTTTTATGTTTCTTCAGAAATGGTTGCACTGAAAAAAGAATCCCTTGCAGAGCATTTCATGAAAGCTGTGCCTGTGGAGCCATTTGGGACACTCCAGGTGTTCAAGGTGTCAACTGAGCAAATGGGACGTTCGGTATCATGTCTGAAATCTGATGACAAGTTGAAAGATGACTTTGTGGTGGAGGAGGGAGAACTTGTTGTGGGTGCATATGTGGGATGTGTTTATGAGAAACAGCTTTGGTTTGCAATGATAGAGGAGTTGTCTGATGAATTTGGAGATTTGCTTGTCTCATTTCTCGGGCCCCAAGGAAAGTCTGGATCCCATGCTTTTCCATCAAAAGTGGACAGATTGTGGCTGCCTGGGGGTGACATTCTTCTAGTTATGTCTAATCCAAAGCTGCAAGCGGGGAGGAGAATTAGATATTGTTTCAGAGAAGACGAAATGACTACTGCTGAGCATCGCTGCCTGTCAGCGTGCTAACAACACAATTGAACTTGTGAAAATCTTCCAAACTATTGACATTTTTTGCATTTATTTGTTGAATACACCTGTTTGACTTCAAATATACTCCTTATCCCAATTAATATTAGTAAATTTTATTGTTGCAACCCATAGTCAAGTGGTCAATCTTCATTTTTTGCGTGAATAAATTCTTTTGTCAGGTGGGGGCTTAAAGGTCAAAGGTCAAGGTCAAGGAGGTCAACTCTTATATTTCCTCTCCAAATTGAATTACTAAAATTCTGTAAGTCTAGGAAGATTCCCTGGCTTATTCTGAGCAAAAAATATGTAAAACATTTTGTTCTAGGTCTTATAATAAGGAAGCTATGACCTTTCAAAAATGTTAAGGTCAAGGACATTTTGACCTTTTTTCGAAATTTCACGAGGCCATAACTTTTGAACTATAAGAGATAGAGAGCTGAAATTTGCAGAATCGTTTTTTTTTGGCCAAAAGCACCCTGGGAGCCAATTTTCATCCAAATCCGGGACGGTGTGGTGTTGACCCCTGGTCCACCTCTCCTGGAATGCCCCGACAACGAGTTTAAAACACAACATTGGAGTAAAAAGAAACATGTACTTAAGGTTCAAGGCTGGATAGATGAGCAAAGAACAGTATAATGTGATGGCGAGGACAGTGAAGAGATTAACAAGAGTAGATAAGAACCATTATGAGATTAAAGTCACAGGACAGGCAAAAAGCGATCCTATGGGGTTTTATCAGTTTTATAAAACGAAGACAAGGGAATTAGTGGGGCCGTTATGATTAGAGCAGGGTGAGGTCTTAAATAAGGATGAGGATATATGTGTAAAAATTTAAATGATTATTTCTTAAGTGTTTTTACTCAGGAGGATGCACAGTCAATACCTGAAAGTGAACAAATGTATAATGGAAGCGATGAGGAGAAACTCAAAGATATTGTGATAACTAGAGAAATGGTGGAAGAGGGTATAGATAAAATGAAGAATTTTAAGTCGCCATGACCAGATGAAGTGTATCCCAGGGTATTAAAGGAATGTAAAGAGGTTGTTAGTGAGTCGTTAGTGCACATTTTTAGGAAATCGGTTGAGATAGGCGATGTGCCATTATTGTGGAGGAAGAGAAATGTAGTCCCCATATTTAAGGGAGACAGAGGACTAAAGTCAAATTATCGACCCGTTAGTCTAACATCAGTGGTAGGTAAATTATTGGAATCTATTATTGCAAAACACATTAGAGAGCATTTAGAAAAACAGTTTGATCAATGATTCACAACATGGATTCACCAAGGGTAGGTCATGTCTCACCAATTTACTGAGTTTTTATAGGAAAGTTTATGAGACGGCAGATAATGATAAGGATTATGATATAATATACTTGGACTTTAGTAAGGCATTCGACAAAGTACCACACGAGCGACTCTTAAATAAGGTTAGGGCTCATGGTATAGATGGGAAGGTTCTTCATTAGATCAGAGCTTGGCTAAGTAATAGGCAACAAAGGGTTACAATTAATGGTTCCAAATCTGAATGGGGACTGGTGACAAGTGGAGTTCCACAAGATCTGTTTTGGGTCCATTACTATTTTGATTTACATCAACGACTTGGATAGTGGGATTAGCAGTGATATCAGCAAGTTTGCTGATGATACTAAGGTAGGTAGGATTATTGGATCACAGTCTGATGTAAACATATTGCTGGGAGACTTAGATAAAATTAATGAGTGGGCAGTCAGATGGCAGATGGAATTTAATATTGATAAGTGCAGCGTTATGAATGTTGGTAGAAAAAACCCTGGTAATAGATACACCATACGCAATGTATCGCTGAAAAGATCAGAAGGTGCAAAAGATCTTGGAGTGAGGGTGAGCCCAGACCTCCGACCTAGGAAACAATGTATTGAAGCTAGAAATAGAGCTAATAGAGTGTTAGGATTCATTACCAGAAGTGTTAAAAGTAGAAGTGAGGAAGTTATTCTAAAGCTTTATCAGGCTCTAGTCAGACCTCACCTAGACTATGCGGTTCAGTTTTTGTCTCCATATTACAGGATGGATATAGCCTTGTTAGAATCAGTGCAGAGAAGGATGACCAAAATTATTCAAGGGATGCGTAACTTTAATTGAGAAGAGATTGAAGCTATTAACGTTACACTCACTCGAGAGACGCAGAGTAAGGGGTGATCTGATAGAAGTTTTTAAGTGGATAAAGGGATTTAATAAAGGAGAGGTAGGAAAAATTCTTACGGCTATTAACCAGGGTAGAACAAGAAGTAACGGATTCAAGCTGGAAAAGCGTATTTAAAATAAATAGGGAAAAACTGGTTCACAAATAGGGTGGTGAATGATTGGAATGGACTCGGTAGACAGGTAGTTAGTGCGGAGTCATTAGGGAGCTTTAAAAGGGGGCTAGATAGGTTCATGGATGGGGATGAAAGGTGGATGTAAGTAGTGTTAGGTAACAGGAACTACCACGTGTAGACCTCACGGCCTCTTGTAGCTTCCTTATTTTGGGTATTATTTTACGATAGGACCAAACTTCCCTACACAATTGGAAGCATGGTTTTTGTTTACCTTCTTGTATTCTAAGAGACATTTTCTCTCTGAGCTTTCCGTTGCAAATCAATAGTTTCGGAGATATAGAACATTTTAGGTGGGAGAAGGAATACGTCTCCATTTGTTTACAAAATGCCTCCCTCTTCCTCTTCTGCTTCTTGTGACCTGCATCGCTTTTGTTTCAGAGTAAGTTTTCCGTGCGCACCCGTGGGTAGGAGGTTAATCTCGGGGTTTGGTATTTTATTAAACTGTTTTATTATTGGACCCAGTTAGGAGGTTAAAGGTTAGTGTTAGGTAAGGTAAGGTAAGGTTAGGTTAGGTTAGGTAAGGTTCAGGTTAGGTTAGGTAAGGTAAGGTTAGGTTAGGTTAGGTAAGGTTAGGTTAGGTTAGGTTAGGTAAGGTAAGGTACCCACGGGTGCGCACAAAAAACTTATTCCGAAACAAAAGCGATGCAGGTCACAAGAAGAGGAAGAGGGAGGCATTTTGTAAACAAGGAGACTTATTCCTCCTCCCACCTAACATGTTCTATATCTCCGAAACTATTGATTTGCAACGGAAAGCTCAATGAGAAAATGTTTCTTAGCATACAATACGGTAAACAAAAATCATGCTCTCAATTGTGTAGGGAAGTTTGGTCCTATCGTAAAAATTTACCTTTTTTTGTCCTTATGTTCTTAAAGGGCTGTGAAGGTGTATGGAACTTTGGTATTATTTTACGATGGCACCAAACTTCCCTACACAATTGGGAGCATGGTTTTTGTTTACCTTATTGTATTCTAAGAGACATTTTTCTTTGAGCTTTCCGTCGCAAATCAATAGTTTCGGAGATATAGAACATTTTAGGTGGGGGGAGGAATATGTCTCCTTGTTTACAAAATGCCTCCCTCTTCCTCTTCTTGTGACCTGCATCGCTTTTGTTTGGTATTTTATTAAACTTTTTTTTATTATTGGACCCAGTTAGGAGGTTAAAGGTTAGGTAAGGTTTGGTTAGGTTAGGTTAGGTTAGGTTAGGTTAGGTTAGGTTAGGTAAGGTAAGGTAAGGTAAGGTAAGGTAAGGTAAGGTTCAGGTTAGGTTAGGTTAGGTAAAGGCCATGTCACACGGACACTTTTTCCGGCATCTTTTGGTAGCAAACGCGGAGTCGCGCATGTTCGTTCTTTTGCCACCAGTACCGGCAACCTTGTTTACATTTTGGAGCCTGTGGTGCCAGATGCAGGATAATTTTCCTGTTTGAGGGAAGGTTTGGCTTCGAAAGGGGGAAAATAAAGGCAAAAAAGAGGAAAAAATACCATTCTGTTTATCTTATATATATATATATATATATATATATATATATATATATATATATATTATATATATATATATATATATATATATATATATATATATATATATATTACATTTTTTTAACGTATGATTTAGATATATAGTTAAGTTTTGAGTTGTTGATGACGTTATGACGGTAAATGTTGATAAAAACTGAAATTTAATAGGCATTTAATAGGCTGCGTGTGTTTTTACTATAAAACCGGGAATAATATGATATATTATTTTTACTTGATTTAGGAATTCAAGCAAGGTTTATTTATGGTTATCTCAAGGGAAATGTGAAGAGGGAAGGACATTTTATAGATGCCAGTAGAAGCAGTATAGCTAAGATAGAAGAATAAGATCTTAGCTACTCTGGTAGGAAGATGCTCGTAGCCGAAACGCCGTGTGACAAGTCGCGCACCTTTTGCCACCAGTACGGGCATCTTTTGGTAGCAAGATACCAAAAGATGCCGGAAAATATTGCTCGTGTGACATGGCCTTAAGGTAGCCACGGGTGCGCCTCCGAAACAAAAGCGATGCAGGTCAAAACAAGAGGAAGAGGGAGGCATTTTGTAAACAAGGAGCTACATATTCCTCCCCCAGCCTAAAATGTTCTATATCTCCGAAACTATTGATTTGCGACGGAAAGCTCAAAGAAAAATGCCTCTTAGAATACAATAAGGTAAACAAAAACCATGCTCCCAATTGTGTAGGAAAGTTTGGTGCCATCGTAAAAATTTACCGGAACTTGTTGTTGTTGAAGGGCAGTGATGTCAAAGTCGACGATATTCGCCCTTAGCCGTGAAGTAATCAGTCTCGAGAGTTGATTAGTCTTCCTCAGGAAGGCACAGGTGAGGCGGATAGGTGAGGCGGATGACGGTGGGCGTTGTGATGGGTGGACGGCAGTGGCGGCCAGCAGGGTGGGCAGGTCAAAGGTTGTGATGTTCAGGGCGATGAGTTTACCACGTAGAAGTTGTCGGTGGGAGTGGAAGCGAGGACACTGCAGCAGGAAGTGCTCAATCAACTCCGGGACGTTCCTGCACCAGGGACAGTGCGGGTCGGGCGTGAGCTGCAGACGATGCAGATGTGCAGTGAGTGTTGTGTGACCGATCCTCAGGCGGGTGAGGGCGACGTCCAAGACGCGGGACGTTTGTCTTATCCATGGGTGCGGGGAAGAGTCTATTGACGGTATTGACCCATGGAGGTGGCACGGAGGGCGTTGCCGAGCGACCTATCCCAGGCGGAGCGGGATTTTATGGAGATTAGACGCTTGGCGGTGGAGAGCGGCAGCGGGAGGGGGGGTGATGTTTACCTCGGAGAGGGCCATCTTGGCGTCGCGCTTTTTCTTGGCGGCAAAGTTAGAGTGGAGAATTAAAGAAACAGCGAATAAAGTATTAAAATGTACATATAGAAGAAAAGAGAAGAAAAATGGTGAGGGAGAAGAAGCTATATGGATAAATGATGAAATAAGGAAGGGGATAAAGGAGAGGAGAAGGCTAAATAGAAATAGGAGAAATGCACAAAGTAAAGATGAGGAGGAGAAATGGAAGGAAAGATATATACAACAGAAGATAAAAGTACAAATACAAATAAGGAAGGAAATATATAAACACGAAGAGAAATTAACAAGAGAAATCAAGGAAAGTAAAGATGGAAGGAAAAAGATGTGAGAATATATCAAAATATTAAAGGGAGAAAAGATAAAGGAAAAGAGTGCACTAAGGTTATATGGGGAGGATGGCGTAGAGTTGGAAAGAGAAAAGGCAGAGGAGGAAGTCAAAGAATATTGGAGTAAAATATACAAGAAATATGATGTAATGCCCGTTATTCGGAAGAGATAGGATGGGAATTATTATCATACAATTCCCGGGTTATGTCCCGTAAGCAATTCAATCTTTTAGTTTTCTCGTGTAATTTATCTTCCTTCCCTCATTCTCACTTCTATCTTCCTTCCTTCCTTCCTTTCCCCCCCCCCCCCCCGACATTCCGGTTACGAGTCAACATTCGTGGGACACTTATTTCGCGATCATCGATAACTAAGAGGTTCAAAACTTTTCATCCTCCCCTCACCCTCCTATCAGATCAAGGAACACTCCTAGATTCTTAATGTCCTTCAAAATAGTCACCATAGTGAAAGATTACGGTCATACATGGATGTGTTAGTAAAGTTATTCGCTAAATTGAAAGTCTACCAAATTTCTATACAAACTTCCATACCCCGTCCCTCCAAAAGACGCGTTCGTATGCTGGAAACGAACCTCAATAACACTTTCCTCGGTTATTAGATTAAACATATTAAATTCTTCTATATCAAAGTAACAGGACTGTATTATAGGCAGCCCTTTCTTAGGTACACTTGTTTAATTATTTAATTAGTCATTTCGGGTCTATAAGCTCTTCAGGAGAGGCCAAGTTCAGGGTATCCAAACATCCCCTCTTTTTCCTTTTTTGTCTTAGTCATCCTCAAGAAGGCAGTCTCTCTCCCACTCCCCGACAGGTAAGACGTACGACGTTTCGCTCCTATTCCCCCCCCCCCTTTCCTTGTTATAATATTTTTATCTATATTTCCAAATATGGGTACCGTTGTTTAGTTTTCACTAACGTAAAGGAGGCCTGCCCCATCCTTATAGGTGTTATTAAAAAGGGTCTCTCTCCCACTCCCCGACAGGCGGACATCTCGGTCGAGCTAAAAAGCCCGACACATGGTTTTTTAGTGAAACACACACAACATTCTTACTCTTATATTCCCCCCTTATATTTTCCATGTATAATTATAAGTATTACTTGTTTACTTACTTGTTTACTTGTTTCAAGTTTAGAGGGTCATGCCTCACAGTCGTGGTGGTCCACCGCTGCTTGTAGTCTTGGTGTCCCTGTGTAGAAGGTCCACTTGATCTACGATTGAGTTGGGGGCTCGACAGCGGGCAGTGTAGCCAGGCACTGGGGGCTCATCTGGCAAGGTTCTGAGGAACCTGTCTAGAGCGGCCTTGAATTTGTCCACACTGCACCCACTGATGCCTCTCACTTCCTTAGGTAGAACATTGAATGTTCTTGGTCCAGCATGACTCAGACTGGCAGCCAAAAGAGTCTTGGTTCTGCTGGAAGCGTGTGATGGCAGGGCTCTCCTCATACACCTACGTCCATTGCGGTCGCTGGCATGGGACACTTCACCACACAGGTTGTTGGGGTCGGGTACCTTTTTTTCTAATATCTTCCAGATATAAATGGCTCGGTACCTATCCCTTCTTCTCTGCTGGGAGTACAGGCCCAGCCTCTGAAGGCGCTCCCAGTAGTTGAGGCCTTTCATGCCCCAAATCCGTCTGGTGAATTGCCTTTGGACGGCCTCCAGCCTTTGTATGTCACCTGTCTGGTGTGGCGACCATAGTTGGCTGCAATAGTCTAGGTGTGGCTGGATTAGGGACTTCCAGAGTATCAACATGACCTCTGGTTCCCTGGAGGTGAATGTTCTCAACACCCACCCAGCCATCTCCCTGGCTTTCTTCACCGTGACGCTGATGTGGTGCTTGAAGGTTCCGTCCTCACTCAGGTGCACCCCCAGGCACTTGATGTGAGGCTGGGGAGAGATGTCATGGCCATTTTCTGTCATCAGGTTGGTGGTCTCTTTGATGACTCCGTTTGGACCACATCTCATCATCTCAAATTTTTGCTCGTTAAAAAGCATATTGTTCTCCTTAGCCCAGGCAAACACTGTGTTGAGGTCCTGTTGGAGATGTTGGACCTCACTGGCATCACTTACAGTTTTGCTGATGGTGGTATCATCAGCAAAGGATGAGAGAAAGGAGCTATGTACAGTGTTGCCAATGTCCCCCAAGTGTACGAGGAAGAGGAGTGGGCCCAGCACTGACCCTTGTGGTACTCCGCTGATCACGGCAGTTTGTGCCGAGTGCTGTCCTCCCACGACCACTCGCTGAGTCCTTCCTATAAGGAAACTGTGAAGCCACGTCCATAGTATTCAGCGGTATGTTACCTAAGTGAAGGATAATTCATCAGTAAGATTCAGTGAGGGAGGTTTATGCTCACAAGAGCTTACCTTCATCACATGGGAAGAGCTTCCTGTATCAGAGTGTAAAGGTTTACTTATATCAGATTAGAGCTTTCCTGTGTTGGGATGGAGAGCTTTCTTATGTTGGATTAGAACTTATATGTTTGTCTGTGATCTCAAACAAGAGACATAATACTTCAGCATGAATAAATAGGATGATGTTTCAAATATAGTTCTTGTGTTTATTATAAAAACCCCAGGTGATTATTCTGCGTTAGGACAGTAATTCCCCATACTTCCAAAAGAGTCAGCCTTACTCGGTATAATTCCACGTATCAATCACGACTACCAAGATAAATCTAATATATATATCTATTCAAACATGCCCAGAAAGTAAAACCATAGAACTACTTGTCTGAGCTGGTGGCAGCACTCCCCTTACCCCTTAACTCATACCCTTTCCCCTTAACCTAAACTCCTACCCCTTCCCCTTAAATTCATCCCCATTTCAGTACTCTCCGCAGCGAGAAGTGTTCATACTATAATCACGTAGTGAAGTCATAAGACTAGTTTTCAATTCTCAATTCAGGTGGTAATCAATGAAAAATCATAATCAATTAATATCATTCAAATAACAAAGGCACCAGGTATAAACTTCTCCATAGGAAAGTTCTGGCAACACAATGATAATGAGATAGACACAGTGTGGAACGCAGAGAAGAAAGAGGAATATATAAGGGAATACAGTAAAGTAAAACAGGACATAGACGGGAACCAGGCAATTAAGTTACAAAGAGTAGATGAAGTGGAAGAGATGGAAAGGGAATACACAGAGACGTGTAGCATAGGAGTAAGAGAACATATGGAAATGGCGAGAAGAGTACAGGGAAGATTTATATACTTGGAAGAGGAACAGAACAATGAAGACAAGGTGATGAAGTGTTTAAAGAAGATGAAGAACAAAAAAGCAGCGGGAACAGATGAAATAAAGCCAGAATATTATAAGGAACTTTCAAAGAGTAAGACATTGATGACAGTGTTAGAAAAAGGTATGAAAACAGTGTTAGAGACAGGGAATGTGCCAGGAGGATGGAGGGAGTCAAGGACAGTAATGATACCAAAGGTTAGCAAGCCAAAAGTTAGGGAATTAAGACCAATAGCACTAACTAATGTTGGGTATAAATTGATGATGGCTGTAATCAGAAATAGTCTGGAAGATCATATTAGGAAAAATGAAATAGGGAAAAACACACAGGCAGGATTCACAGGGGGCAGTAGAATAGAAAATAATTTATTCATATTAAGATATTGCATAGAGAGGTCCTATAAACTAAAGAAACCACTAATAGTCATTTCAATAGATTTTGCAAAGGCCTATGATAGTATTAAGAGAGGAAAAATGATAGAATTATTAATGCAATACAAGATTAACCCTAAGATTATTGAATTCATAGCAAACATATAGGAGACAAGACCAAGATAGAATTAGGATCAGGTAAAGAAGTAAAGATAAATGTAACAAGTGGAATTAGGCAAGGGTGTACGGCTTCAACAACTCTGTTTAAATTAGTGACCTTCAGGATTATCCAGGAATTAGAAGAACTAGGCAAGGGGTTTAAGGATGAATTGTTTAGCATACCAGCACTTTTCTTTGCAGACGACGGGATGTTACTAGCAAGTAGTATAGAGGAGGCAGAACAGGTAGTACATAGGTTAGAGGAAATAGGTAAGGAGTATGGATTGGAAATGAATAAAAATAAAAGTAACATCATTATTTTCAATATAAAAGATAAGCCTGGAAAGTTGGGAAATATAAATGTTAGAGATAGAATGAAATATTTAGGGATAACCATAAATGACAAGAAGAATTGTTTCAAAATACAAAAAGAAGAAATGTTTAATAAGGCAAGAAAAATGGCAAATATGACGTATAGTATCATCGCAAAAAGTTGCTCTAAAATTCTAATAGGGAAAACGTACTGGAAAAGTGTGGCATTACCATCAATACTATATGGGGTTAATGTAATAAATTTAACAAAGCAAGAAATGGATAAATTACAGAGAATTGAAAATGGGGTGTACCGTCAAATCTTTGGGGCACAGGCCTATACACAGGGGGCAGCACTCCTAGGGGAAGTGGGAGCGTCCAGTGTTAGGAATAGAATAAGGGAGGGACAGTGGAAGTACTTGAGGTATGTATTAGTAGACGGGAATGACCTAGTGAAAAGGATAGGAGAGGAGATGATTGAGAAAAGACAAAATAAATGGATGCAAGCTGTAATGAAAGATTTGAGAAAGACTGCCCAGCAAACATGGGCTATGCGGGCCGGTGTCGGTAGATGGGAAGGGAGCAGATAGGACGAAACAGGATAAAATAGGAAAAGCAAATCAGTGGGTGGGAAGGCTTGGTAGTGTAGCAAGATGTAGGGCAAACAGGTATGAGGTAGTAAGAGGGTTGTGGAAAGGCATGGCAGTACCGAGCCTCATGTATGGGGCAGAGTGTATGAGGTGGACGGTAGGAGAGCTGGACAAGTTAGAGGTAGTACAGAACAGGGTAGGTAGACTTGCACTAGAGGCAAACAGGTATGTAGCAGTGGAGGCGATCAGGGGAGAGGCAGGGTGGAGTACCTTTGCGGAGAGAATAGGAAAGTCAGTGCTTAATTACAAAATCAGGCTTAGAAAAATGGATGAAAACAGGTGGGCTCGAAAAGTTTATGAGTGGATAGGACAGAGTAGTAAATGGGATAGATCAAGCAGACGGTGGGAGAGGAAATGTGGGTTACAGGGTTTCACAGATAGGATACACCAGTCTAGTGAGGGGGAGTTAAAGCGAAAGGTGAATGACCAAGTTCAGAGGCAGGGCAGGGAGATGTGGAGACAGAGGATGGAGGGTAAGAGTTCTCTGAATTGGTACAAGGGGAAGATCACACCAAAGTGTGAGGTCTTTTATGATGGTAGCTTGGGGAGTGGTTTATTATTTAAAGCAAGGACAAAATCTCTGGAGGTCAATAGTAGAACATATAGATGGACAAACGAAGGAAGCAAGATATGTCAAATGTGTATGGGTAGACTAGATGAAACTGTAGATCACCTGGTATTAATGTGTCCAAGGTATGATGAGGCAAGAGAGCGGCTTATAGCAATAGTGGCACGGGAGGTAGGCGTGGATCAGTGGGATAGAGTGGCAGAGGGGAACATAGATGGGATAATGGAATTTCTTTTAGGTTTGAGTAGGGTACAGGACACCAATAGAAGAATCATTGAAGGGGTTAAAGTATTTCTAGAAAAGGCTTGGGTAAAAAGAGCAGAGAGTTAGGGCCTAATCCTACAAGCCCTCAGGGAGCCAGCCGGAAAATAGGCTTTGAACTGCGACTGAAAACCGTGGTTTAGCTCCCCACCTAGAAAGAAGGAGAAGAAGATCTCGAGACACCACTCAGCCACGGAAGTTGAACTGCTGCCCTGTGTTTACTGGAAATTATTTCTTGAATTACAATCAAGATGGTGCATTGTGCAGCCTACGGTTGCAAAAATTGGCACAAGAATACTTCAAGAAAAATTGGGATAACGTTTCACAGGTAAGCAAAGCACACTTAGTCCTATTTATCCCGAATATTGAAGAGTCGTAAATATATCTTGTTTCAGTAGATACACTGTTTCTGTCAACATGTTTGATGTTGTCAGCATGTTACAGTGATATATCGGATACATAAGTGCAGTGACCATATATATTTAAAAAATCATGACTTCACTACTCATATATATGCCATATTTTGCTCGCTACTAATAATTGATGTTTAGCGGTAGGTATACTGCTTCTGTCAACATGACGTATGTTTTAAATATATGACATGGATGCATATATGCAATATATATATACACTGAAGTGTTTCAACCTAGTCTATATGTCAAATTAACCTGGCAAGGGATAAATAAAGTCTATGGATCAGTGTAATATGCTACAGTCTTAGGACGTAACTAGAGATGCTTGAATTTGTTTCCATATAAAGCTGAAATACATCAGGTTACTTCATCACACCAGCGTATGACTGTCACATACTTCGTTCTTTAGGTGGAAATTTTTCACAACGTATGAAAATATTGTGAACATTTATAGTCAGCAGGATTATGTCGATCAATGCCTAATTTTAATTTCTCCATATATATTGCTACTTAAGTTATTTTCGGTACCGATAATGTGAATTTTCGATATATAGCTTGGTTTTAACAATGAGAGAGAGAGAGAGAGAAAAAAAAAATTACTTCGATCAATACGACGCAATATTCTGACTACAAATACCTCAAAATGGTAATATTTCGAAGCAGGTACTGTATAGTAATATTTCATTTATCTTTATTAATAAGGATATACACATATAATTGTTAAAGGAGGAAGAAAAAACAAGCTGAGTGCAGCATTAAGGCTCTGGGACTATTGTGCGGTGCGCCGGTGGTGTTTCAATATGGCTGCCCGAAGTCACGCGCTCCAAGAGGAGAGCGCCCCTCCAGTTCATATAGAGCTCAGTGGTCCGGCCCCACACCCTCCCTGTCCTCCGGTGTACCCGCTGCCTCCTTTTTGGCCACGGTAATGCCACCTGCAACATGAAGGTCCGCTGCAAAGCCTGCAATAATTGCAGCAGCTTTCATGTTGCAGAGGGGTGTGCCCGGCCGGTGTCATGCATTTTTTGTGGTGGTGACCACCGCCCCACCTATAAACAGTGCCCGGCTTACCTCCAGGCGGTGCACGTGCAACAGCTCCAGCACGAAGCTACCTGCTCCATGTCAGACGTGAAGCGGAAGCTGAGGGGCATCCACCCTGGGACCTTCCGTCCCAGGGGGGCCCCAGTTCAAGAGCTGTCCTCCCCTACTCGGCACATTCCCTGCCTGCCTGCTCCAGGGCCTGCCCTTGCCAGTCAGCCTGCTCCCAGGCCTGCCCCTGCTAAGCCACTGAGCCCCACAGTCAATTAACATTGCCCAGATGGCTGTTGGTTGCGTCACCCTCACCCGCCCACCCACTGCCAGTGGATCCCCTTCCCCAAAACACCAAAGACGCCGACAGTCCCCCCGGCACCATACCGTACCCGCCCTTAAACAAGGGCACAGACCCGCCTTTCTGCCGGAGGGGCCTTATAGGGAGGCTGTGGAGGTTGTTTTTCGTCCCCCTACCCCCTTATTACCTGGTCCCCCACCCCGTCCTGTTCCTTCCCTGCCTCCACAGCCTCAACCCCATGCCCAGCTGCCAGCAGCCCAGCAGCCCCTGCCCTCACTGGGTAGTGCTAGCCTTGCGCCTCCTCCTCCTTCTCAGGCCCAGCATGCTTCGGGCTTTGCATGCCTTCATTAAGGGAATTGCACCCATTGCACTTGATTTCTTTAACCTCCTTATTTCAGGTTCCAGCCTCAGGGACAGCCTCATTCGATGCCTGTCAGGTCTCCTTACCTTCTTTATGTCACTCACGCAGTGACTCCTTTACTCCCCTCCCACTTCATCTTCTGGAACGCCCGATCTCTGTACCGGAAAATTCCAGTCTTTCGAACCACGCTCTCATCATACACTCCTCTAGTTGTTGGCGTCTGTGAGACGTGGCTCACAGACGCATTCTCCCCCTCCTTTCCCAACTATGCTTCCTACAGGATGGACAGGGGGACCGGCGGGGCAGGAGGCGGCCTGCTGCTGCTGATCCACCGCTCCCTCTCTTCTAGCCCTCTCACTATCACTCCTTTCCCTGGAGGTGGCCTGGAGCACCTGGGGATGACGGTTACCTTTGATTGATTCAGGGCCCCTTCAGATTCTTTTGTTGTACAATCCATGTTTAGATATCACCCTTCAGGAATTTCAGCACTTGTTCTCACAGCTTTCCTCCCCAGCTTTAATAATGGGTGACTTTAATGCCCACCATGATCTCTGGGAACCGGCCCTCCCCAGGAGCCGAAGAAACCGCTCGGGCCGGTCTCTCTCGAGCTTTCTGGCGAACAGTGCTTCTTTATCTCTCCTTGCTCCACCTAGCCTCCCTACCAGGACTGATCCAGTTTCAGGGAGCCCCTCCACCTTGGACCTCTGCCTGGGTAATGGCCCCCTCCTCCTCACCACTGTCACAACTGGCCCGTACATGGGGAGCGACCATCTTCCTGTTGTAATTTCCTTCCCTTCAGTCCCACCACCCCCTCCCTCTTCACGCAGACTTTATTGGTCCTTCACCACAGGAGACTGGGGCTCATTTCAAACATAATTAAATTCACTTACCCCTCCCATTACCCTCCCTTCATCAGACAAAATTCAATACCTCACGGCCACCCTGGTGGACGTGGGGTCCCACCACTTTCGTTTAGTCACTTCCCACCCCTCCCGCTCTTTCCGGGTCCCCTGGTGGTCCCGGAAATGTGCGGCAGCCCTTCAGGCCAAGCGCCACGCCTTTACTGCGTGGCGTAAGAACCCCATTCCCTTACTCCGTAGTCGATTCCGTTTATTAGAGGCCCGATGCAAGCGTGCTATTCTTGATGAGAAACGTTCTGCATGGGCCTCCTTTTGTGCTTCCCTGTCCTTCTCCTCCTCAGTCTCCCGGGCTTGGTCCTTTTTCAGGAAGATGGTCCACCCTCAGCCCCCCTTTACTTTCCCGTTAACTAGTAACTAGCCTGTATTCTGGGACTGAGTGTGCTGTGAAGTGTGGGGCAGGTGTATCCAGCTTCTTTCCTGTGAATACAGGAGTGAGGCAAGGGTGCGTCCTTGCCCCATCACTTTTCAACGCTTGTATGGACTGGTTATTGGACAAGGTTGTAGATCAAAGTGATTGTGGAGCATCCGTCGGCAACACCAAGATCACTGATCTTGTTTTTGCCGATGATGCAGTAATCTTTGCTGAGTCGCTAGAGGTCCTGGTGATGGCTCTCGAGGCGCTGCACGAGGAGGCAAAGCCTTTGGGACTTGAGGTCTCCTGGCTCAAGACCCAAGGTCCAGGTGTTTGGAGACTTACTAGACGAAACAGTACAGTCTGTTCATGCGTGTGGCGAGGACATTGAGATCTTGGAAAGTTTTACATACCTTGGTAGCGCAGTCCATAATAACGGCGGGTCACGTCAAGAAGTCTTACGGCGGATTGGCATAGCCCACGGTGTTATGGACTCGCTCAGCGGGAGTATTTGGTGTTGTCGGTACTTGTGCAGGAGACAAGATTTTCCCAAATCGCTTGTGATCCCTGTCTTCCCTCTATGGTTGTGAACATGGACACAAAATAGTGACTTGAAGAGACAAATCAATGCCTTTGGTAAAAGTGTCTTCGCGAATCAGGGTATCGTGGGATGATTACGTGTCAATCAGCGATTGGCACCGTGAGACTGAATCGAGGCCTATTATCTGCATAGTCCGTCAGCGCCAACTTCGGCTTTTATGGGCATGTGGCACGCTACCCTGAAACCGGATCCTTCCTACCGGGTTGTATCTGATAAGAGACAATCGGGGAGGAGCCAAGGGGGGCCGCAACAAACCTCATGGCTGGGGCAAGTTGATTTTTTCTTGTCGAAGTTTCTTGGTAGGGAAAGGACCTGCATGGGAACTCGCGCGTGGTGACCCCCGGGAGTGGTGTCGTAGGGTGGACGAGGCGACGCGCCCCCCGGCGTATGCCCCCAATGATTGATTGAGTAACGGTGCCCTCCTCGTCACTGATGCCGAAAAAGTCGAGTTCCTTGCCTCCCACATACACACTACACTCGGCTCTCCAGACCCCGTACCCCCACCTGTGTCACCCCCTTCACACACCGGCCATACAATTAGCACTGCTATAACCCCCCAGGAGCTTTCCTCGGCTTTACACGCACTGTCCGCTGGGAGGGCGGCGGGACCGGACAACATCCCGAACGAATTTCTTCGCCGCCTCCCAGATGCTCTGGCCCGCCTCCTCCTGGACGTCTTCAACGCCAGCTGGCTGTCGGGGACGTTCCCTTCTGTGTGGCGTCATGCCATAACAATTCCTATTCTTAAGGCCCGTCCAGACTAGGGCTCATGAGGCTGGCGGTGAGGCTGGCGGAGTTGTAAATCGAGGTTTTCAACACCGCGCGCGTCGTGCGGAGCGAATCCAACCCTTCCCAATTCGAGGGACGTGTTGTAGTTCTCCAGTCTGCCCGTGATGGTATTATAAAACTACCAGATGAATAAGATGATATTTAGGAAGACTGAACATACCATCATCTTCACGAGACATTACTGCGTGTCATGAATATAAATAAATTACAGTATACTATAGCAAGAATAAGATAATGATACCAAAGCGAAATAGTGCATAAAAAAAATTCCTCTCCCACCTTTTTTTATTCAACTCCTTGTTATTCATTTAATTTTGCTTGCATTGCATGTTTATTTACTGTCTCGGAAGCAACACACTTTTCCAATTCTGACGGTATATGATACGTCTCAATGCAAAAATATTTAGGTGGTCAAAAATTGAAATGAACATCAATCAATCTTGTGACGGAGCGTCGCCTCCCTGCCATGGCGGTGAGGCACAGTCTGGACGCGCGGGTCGTATTTCAACACATCCACCTGCCTCGTGTATCTACGCATGAGGCACAGTGTGGACGGGGCTTTAAGCCTGGCAAGGCTCCGTCTGAGGCTTCCTCCTATAGGCCCATTAGCCTTCTCTCTAATCTCAGTAAGGTAATAGAACAAGTAGTACGACATAGGTTGACATGGTGGTTGGAACGCAAACACCTTCTTCCTCCAAACATGTTCGGGTTTCGTCCTCACCGGGGCACCCTGGATGCCCTGCTCCAGCTGGAGCATCACATACAGGAAGGATTTACCCACAAACAATTCATACTAGTAGCCTTCCTTGACATCAAAGCAGCATTTGACACCTCCCATAATGCCATAATTGTAAAACTTGCCCGCCTGGGACTCCATGGCTCCCCTCTCCACTGGGTTAAATCCTTCCTGTCTTCCAGGTCCTTCTCTCTGGTGATCGGGAACACCCATTCCAGGTCTTACCCGGTCACCAGAGGCGTCCCACAGGGTTCTCTTCTCAGTCCTATCCTCTTCAACATCTTGCTTTCAGACTTTCCCTGCTCTCCATGCACACATGCACTCATCTATGCTGATGACATCTCTCTCATTTGCTCTGCTCCCACTATCCAGGAGGCTCAAGACCATCTTCAACGTGGGCTTGATGCCGTCCACTCATGGACCACCCGTTGGGGCCAGACGGTGATTGCCCAGAAAATCTACCTTCTGTGCTTCACCAAGGCGATTTTCAACATCCGACGGTGCCATTAATGGTTCCCCATTCTTTTCAAAAAACCCCCCACAAATTCCTTGGTTGCTGTTGGATGCCCCACCTAACGGGCCGCCACATACAGTACCGTGACCTCGTCCTCAAGAGGCTAAACTTAATGAAGTCCTGCAGGGTCAAATGGGGGGCGGACAGGAGTACCTCCTCCACTTTTATTGTTCTTATGTCCCGGAAGCCGATTAGACTACCGGGTGTGAGGTTTATGGAGCGGGCCTCACCTACCCTCCTCCACAAGTTAGATGTAATTCAGAATTCAGCCCTTCGTATAGCCTTGGGGGCATTCAGGTCCTCCCCAGTCACAGCCCTTCAGGCGGAATCCTCCCTCTCCTCCCTGTCACATCGACGCTCCACTCTCCTTGTCCGCACCTACATTAAACTTGCTTCCTCCCCTAGCTGCCATGCCCTCCACTCCTCCTCCGACACGGTAGGGAACCCTCTTTATGGGCCCCCTGCCGTATCAAGCCCACACACCTTTCGTAGAGAGAGCCTCTCCTTTTTTTGCTTCTATCCGGGTGACTCCCCCCTCCTTTCGGCACTCTGGAGAAGACCTCTCCCCTGGGCCCTTGGTTTCCTCTCTCTTCTCTAGTTTCTCTGTCCCTTCACACACCTACACCATGGTCCAAGGCTGCCTGTCCAGTGCAGGGCAGATACCTTTTTTACTCCCTCCTACACACCCGCTACAGAAACTCTCTCCACATCTACACCGACGGCTCCCGTCTGCCAGCCCCTCCATCCGTCGGTGCGGCAATTTATGTCCCGGCCAGGTCACTTGCCACCGCCTGGAGGTTGCCACCCACTGCCTCCATCCTCACGGCAGAACTTTTTGCCATCAGGGAGGGAATCAAATATGCCACCACCGTGCCCCCCTCCTGTACAGTAACCATCTTCACCGACTCCCTCACAGCCCTCCAACTACACTCCGACGTCACCGCCCTCACTCTCACCATGCCCTTTGTTTTCACATCCACCACCTCTTGCTTCACTAATCCTCCTCTGGCCATGTCATCCACCTTCAGTGGGTGCCCTCCCACATTGGTGTCAGGGGCAACACTGTGGCCGACAGGGCGGCAGCGGAGGCGCACTCCCACCCCTCTCCCATAGACATGACCACCGACCAGACTGATTCACTGACTAACCTTAGGACATCATGCAACCGACACTGGGACACAGAGCTGACAGACGCCTTACAGTACACTTCACTTGGACGAATACGACAAGACACACGACACCACTAGTGGACCCACTCCACCAGCCGTGCCCTGGACACCGCAGTCACCAGACTACGGATTAGCCACACCCGTCTCAACTCTCACCTACACAAACTGGGCATGACTGACGACCCTCACTGCCCCTGGTGCCCCACACAACTGGACACACCTGAACACCTCCTCCTGCACTGTCCTCGCCACCACTCCCACCGCACGGCACTCCTCCAATCACTATCTCCACTCCTCCTCCGCAGACCAACTCTAGCCGACCTCCTGGGTGGCTCTCCAGACCCCGGCTTGGCCTTCAAAATCCTCAAGCACACCAGGACCTTCCTACACAAGTCAGGCCAAATACACAAGATCTAACCTGCTGATTCATCTGCATCCTGCACCTTCGGGGCACTAGAGGCTGTGGCACCACAGCCTGCACGGCCCATTCAAACCCCCAACAACAACAACACTGTAAGGCAATCTCCCAGCCCACTGACGTGAGGGAGAGGAGTAGCCGTTGAAGGGTGTGTGCGAGGACAGTGGAGGATGCCGGGCGACGGGAGAGGAGGAGATGGAGGGAGGAGAGAGTCCGTGTAGATCACAGCCCTGGTAAAAGGTTTAGGTGGTGTTTTAGGGAAGGGCCAGGGCCTGGCGGATAGCGAAAAGCTCCGCCGTCAGGACGTCAGCCTCCATGTCTTACAGAGGTTCGAGCGGGGATCGTAGATGGCAGCGCCAGTAGAAGGAAGGGTGGGGGAGTGGGAGCCGTCAGTGTAGACCTTGAGGTGATGGTGGTAGAGGGACAGGTCCAATTCTCTGAAGAGTGTTGCTGCCATGATGCCAGCTGAGTGTTTGGGAGGAAGGTCAGGGATATGCAGGGCAACCATATGAGAAATGTCGTGCCAGGGTGGGACTGGGGAGTGTGGGCTGGTGGGTTGTAGAGGAGGTGGAGGCAGGTGCAGCACAGAGTGGGCCAGTAGTGCACGGATTATTAGAGGCTGACGTGCTCCAGGAAGCCAGACTGGGGTGTGATGATCTACACCAGAGATGGCATAGAGTGCGGCGAGGGGGTGGGTTGGTGGCAGGGTCATGATGTGGTGGTATTGTTGGCACAGGACCGCTCTCCTGTGCACCTGCAGTGGGGGGATGCGTGATGCGTGATGGGCGATGACTGGGGAGGATCTCATTGCCCCCATGGAAATCCTCAGGGCTGCATTTTGTAGAATGTCCAGCTTTTTTAGGGTAGAAGGCGCTGCCGAGCCATAGATGCTGCTGCCATATGATAGTTTAACCCTGATTGCCGCTTGATAGTATGTCAATAGGAGGTCACGACTGGCCCCCAGCGGACACCAGCCACCCTCGTCATAATGTCGAGGCGCCTGTTACAAGTAGCACGGAGGTGTTCAACGTGTGGAGACCAGGTAAGCCGAGGACCATCCCACCGCATACCAAGGAATGTGTGTGTCCTGGAGTAGGGAGCTGGGGAGCCACTAATGCTGACTGTTGGTGGAGAGTGGACAGGCTTGAATGTGAAGCACATGAGGGTGCTCTTAGATGCATTGACAGAAAGACCCTAAGCCTTTACCCAGTTAGCCAAAGCAGAGGCTGCTTCATGTAGGTGTGTTTGTGTCTGGATCTGAGTGCTGGCCCGGCTGATGATGGTAATATCATCAGCATAAATAAGGAGGTGGGAGTGGGGAGGGATGTGAAGGCCGGAGAGCAGGACGTTGAAGAGGACAGGGCTAAGGATGGATCCCTGCGGCACTCCTCTCCGTATAGATTGTGACGGAGAGGTGGAGGCACCCACAGCAACGCGGAAAGTCCTCCCAGACAAGAAATTCTGCAACTAGGCGAGGGTGGGCCCCATGATGTGCATGGTAGCTAGTTTTCGTAGGATGCCGTCATGGGGGGCAGAATCGAATGCCCCTTCCAAGTCTATGAAGAGCGAGGTCATGACCTCCCTTCCCCGGTAGGTGTAGCAGATGTGATATTCTAGTTGCGCCAGGACATCTAGGGTGCTCCTGCGGGGCCTGAAGCCACATTCCTCTTCTTTTAGGAGATGACCATCCTCTAGCCACCAGGAAAGACGAGTGGCCACCAACCGCTCCAGGAGTTTACCGACGCAGGAGAGGAGGGCTATAGGGCGGTATGCGGATGGAAGTGTGGGGTCCTTACCAGGCTTGGGTATAGGGAGCAGAGTGGAGGATTTCCAGCAAGTGGGGTATATGCCCTGAAACCAACTGGTGTTGAAAAGGGATAGTGTTACGGCCTTCAAGGTAGCAGGAATTCATATGGAATGTTATCCTGGCCCGCAGTTTTCCCAGGCCTCAAGGTGGGCAAGGCCTGATCAAGCTCCTCAGTTGTGAAAGGTCTGACGAGGTCGGGGACACCTGGGGAGGCAATGGCATCAAGGATTGCAGCACGGATGGTAGGGGATGAAGGTAGAGAGGGACAGAGACCAATCTTGCCATGGTAGAAAGAAGCGAGCAAAGCAGCTTTCTGTGGGTCATCCTGGAGGGGGTTGGCCCCATCCTTGAGGGGCAGTGGGAGGCGGCGTTTGGTGCCCTCCATCGAGTGGAAAAAATCCCACGTAGGCTACGCTTGGTGGTGGAAGATGGATGAGGGAAGCGCAGTGGGTGCCCCATGCCTTCCTCTGGGCAAGGAGGATGGTCCTGGCACATATGGCATCAAGCCATAATGTTACGGCGGTATTCAGCCCCAAGCTGCAATGTAGGCCTACGACGCCACTGGTTCCACGCCCTTCTACGGGCCTTAACCGCCTGGACGCATTCCTCGCTCCACCAGGACTTGCCCGGACGGCGAGGGGGGCGGCGTGTGGAGCGACGAAAGGCAGCCGTTCCAGCGTCTTCCAGGAAAGTGGGGAAGGAGACAGCAGCTTCATCCAGGGGAAGGGAGGAGATATAGTGATAGGAGATAAGTACCTCCTCGAAGAGATGCCAGCCGGAAGGCGTGAATCTCCAACGAGGCAAGCATCCGGGGTGAGGCCTGGCAGTGACGGCAGGGAAGGAGGCAAGGAAGGGAAGGTGGTCACTCCCTATGTAAGGGCCAGTGGTGACGGTCACTGCACTGAAGGCTGGGTCCCCAAGAAATAGATCCAGGACAGTGCCGGCTCCAGTGTGAGGATGGTAACGGGTGGGCAGACCCGGGGGTGAGAGAAGGGACAGGCGAGGGGAGTCAAGGATGACTTTGAATAATGCCCTCCCGGAGGTGTTGGTGAGGGTGGAGAGGGAGGTCAGGTTCCCAACATCTGTGGTGGGCATTGAAATCACCCATGACGACAACAGGCGGAGGAAGTAGTGAAAAGTAGTACTCAAGTTCTTGGTAGGTGGCCCCGTCAGCGTTGTAGCAGACTGCCACGGAGAGCCAGCCCTGCTCTGTGGCAATCCTGGCCGCGACCACTTCTAGGCGTCCTCGCTGCCACTTTGGGAGGGCAAGGGGGTAAGGGTTAAGAGTGTCGTGGAATGCCAGGAGGACACCTTTCGCGCCCTTGGGGTCTGTCATTTCTGAGGATGGTATGTCCGGGCAGGTTGAGAGAGAGATGGGGGGAGAGCCACGTCTCACACAACCCTACCACTGAAGGGAATGTGTCCCCCAGGTAAGTCTTAAGCTCGTGTGTCTTTCTTGGGAGGGATCTGGCATTCCATTGGAGGACGGAGAGGGGCATTACTGGAGGAAGACAGAGAGAACGAAGGAGAGAGCTGGCCAAAGACGGGCTAGTATAGCAGGGACTAACTCACCCTGTTGGTGGAGGGTGTAGGCTTCCATGAGGAGGGTAAATAGTTGAGACAAGACATTATGTCTCGGTTGCGTGGATGGGACGGAAAGTGGACGGGGCTGGAAATGAGGCGTGGTTGGCGGTGGTTCAGGGAGGCGTTGCGTCCGAGAGGCGCCACGGTGGGTAGAGGAGGCAGGTGGGGCATTTTCCCGAGAGAGGGAGGACGGCGGGTGGTGAATGTCCACCTCAATCGTGGAGTGGATGAGGTCAGCATGTGGGGCTGGAGAGGCAGAGCCTCTGTCCGATGTCACGGGCGCAACCGGCTTGCGGGGCGCTTTTCGAGGGGGCTTGGGCCTCTGGGGACGGGGTGCGATGAAAGGAGGAGAGGAGTCGTCGTGGTGGACCGGGTCATCATCCTCAGGTTGGTGTTGGAGTACACTGTACCGGTTTTCCGTGGTGATGGAGGAGTAGGAAATACCGGGGTGGACCGCCCTGGATGGTGGTGCAGTTGTAGGCGATGGCATCCTAGGAGGGGGTGACGAGGGAGGCGGCCCGAATTTTGGGAATGGGAGGAGTCGCAGTTGCCTGTTAATCTCAGGAAGGGATGTTCTTTTCTGGACCAGCAAGCTGTAAAGTTGCTGAGCCTCGCTGTTAAAGGGGCAGTGGGGTGACCTGGGGCCATGGTGCCCGCCACACTGAAAACAGTGGAATGGCTTGTCGCAGTCAGCTTTAGGTCCGTGTTGCGGATGGGGGCCACTGCAGCGGGAACAGCGTACATAGGAGCGGCAGGTGTTTATTGAGTGGCCGACACGTTGATACACAGGGCAACGAAGGATGGGGAGCATAAAAGGCTGTGTCCAGTACACCATATGGCCGATGGCGACCCTTGGTGGTAGGTCACCCGTTGCCTTGAGGCGGACCCACTTTCCCGTGGTGGAGCGGGGCAGGTGTCGTGGGGGGATCCAAGAGACCTCCTCGATGGGAGTGCCGTTCAGGGCACTTCAGGAGAGAGCAGACCTCCTCAAGGCCCATCTCGACATGCAGTGGCCCTACTTTGCCATACTGTGCCGGAGCACCCTCCCGCTCGGCACGACGACAATTTACCTGCCACTCTCCTAGGGTGAAGGTGTTATCTTGTAGGATGGGCACCTTGAGGATAGCATTCCCAGCTAACCATCACCGGCGGGCCTACGTAGGCTGTAGAGCGGCGAACGGCGGCCGCCGGCGGCAAATTTACCTCCGTCAGCCCTCCGAAGGGCCGCTGGTGTATTTTCAGACGGGAAAACTTACTATGTTGAAATTAATGTACAGAATTTGAAGAATTGAATATTTCTATGTGTAAACATTTTGAAACAACAGTTATATGATTATCTTGCTGTAGTATTACATCAGTAGTGACAAGCAGCGGCAACTTGACGTCAATCCTCCGGAGGCCCGCTGGGCGCTGGTACGTATTTGTAAGTGGGAAATATTCATATCATATTATATATATTAACACAGTAATATACATAGTATCTCAATATCGGTACCATCACTATTATTAGGCCTGTTCAAGCTATTAAAAATTGCTATAGAAGTTTTTATAATAGTTTATAGAAATTATCATATATCAGTTTATTTCAAATATTTCCAGCTTAATCAGGAACACCCAGAGATACATAGAAATAAAGATGAGATACGTACATAGGAAGGAGTTTACATGGAAAAAGGTTATCAGTTAGTCTATGTGTGTAGCTAGTATCATATAAAAATAACATTTTATTAATTAACCGAGCAAAGATTACGGGATAACATGTGCACAAGGTCATATTTTCCCTTATTTCTATCATTTCCAACATATTATCAACACATATCAATACTCATCGGTACACCTAAAAAGGAATATGTAGATGATGGAGAATTAACATGGATAATATCATGATTTGAACAGAATATTATTTGAATTCCCTGCTATCAATGCACTAAACTGCCAGACGTACGATAGCCATTACAAAGGGTTAAAAACCCACAAAGGGCCTAAATTATCACCATTAATCAGTCGATAACATAATGAGAACTTAGTTATAACATGTTTTCGCTCCTTCATTATATCGAAATAGACTAAATAATATAAATGATTGCAGTACGACACGTTTTTTTAGGAATTCCTAGGCAGCGTTGTGTCAGTGACTCTGTGAAATCACTTCAAATCAGTTACTTGGAAAGCGCACAAGCGGGTGGATGTTGTTATGTTGTTCGCCCCAATCAATATCCTTCTACATGGCTGTACAGTGTTCCACGTACACCAGCATGTATATATATAAACCCAATAACGAAAATGTTTTTGTACTTATGAAATAAACAATGTCCGTAGCAATTATGATCTCCTTTTCATCGTATTACTGGATAACGACAGGAATATTTATGGTTATACTTTCTAAGTATATTGCAGATATAGTAATGTTTTTATAAGTGTTGAACAGTCCATTAGTCTATTAATCGGCTAATGGGTTGTGCAACACCCCTTAAAACATTACTATATCTGCAATATACTTAGAAAGTATAACCATAAATATTCCTCAATCAGTTAATATAACAGCGGCAAATGGGCAAATGCCCAACGGCGGGCCGCTGAGAGCGGCCCGCCGGTGAGCCTCTGAGCAAATCCCCAGCGGCCCTACGTCGTACACTTCAGTCGGGCCGCCGGTAAGACATACGGAGGGCCTCCGGAGGCCCTCCGTCTTTGTGTTTGCTGGGTTCTCCCACAGTGCCACCACCAAGGCTGACCCATTTCTAAGGGAGCGGGTTTCCCCCTCAATTATGTATTTGCCTAGCTGAGAGGCGTTGAGGGCGTGAGGGCGTTGAGGGCGTTTCACACCCGGCCAGGGTGTGAAAAAACTCTGGCTCCATTGCTGGCCCTAATCAGAAAGGATACCTTGACTTGGGTGTCCTGGGGTTGCGTTTGTTTGCCCAGGAGCTGTGAGAGTTGTTCCTGGGGCTGCTGCAGCAGCCCCAGGAACAACTCTCACACCATGATCAACACCATGGTGTTGATCCAGGGGCTTCTGGTGATGATCCAGGGGCTTCTGGTGTTGATCTTGGGGGTCCCGCTGCAGTTCTGTGCGGGGGGCTTTACGTGATTTCCGGGGCGGGGAGAGTAGGGCCTCTAGTAGGCCTCTTTTGCTGGTGAGGGGAGGGACTTCCGCCGTATCAGTGTCCATGTCGGCCAGAGAACAGGGGCACAAGTGACGAAACACAGGCAGCAGTGTAGAGCGGCCCAGGGGCCTCAAAACAACACCTAAATAACGCAACAGTTTGTTGTGTTCTACTCTGTTGAGCTTGAGCTTGACCCGTTTATGTAGCTGTCGCCGAAACACCACCCGAGAACTCTCGCCGACGTGGAAATCTTAACCTAACCTAACTGATCAAGCTATTGCTTGTATTTCATCCCTGAATACAGAAACACGGGTAAAACCTGATTAAATGTATATATTGGGTCCTGTAATATGAAGAATTGGAACAGTCGCTGACGGCGGCGAGAGTTCCGATCGGCGACAGTTCCAGGTACCGCTGTGGTTATCTATTCCGACCGTATTCGCCCTGGTGGTAGTCCTGTAGAGTGATCACAGGCGTAACAGCTGACCGCTCTTCCTCAGGAAGGCACAGGTGAGACGGACAACTGCTTGTCGTCGCGGTGGAGGAACTCCTGCCGCCGCCAGCAGGGTGGGCAGGTCAAAATATGACACGTTCAGGGCGAGGGCTTGCTAGGAGAGCCCGGTGGGAGTGGAAGCGTGGACACTGGCGCAGGAAGTGTTCAGTGGTCTGTGGGACGTTCCTACACCAGGGGCAATTATAAAGTTCACGGGACAAACGCAGGCAGTGTAGGACAGGTGAACCGTCCGTGAGTGTAGTGCAGTGTTGCCAGACAAAATATATCTGAGAAACTGGGGCAAAAAATCTGTAGAAATATGTAGATTGTACCGTAGATCAGGGGTTCTCAAACTGGGGGTCGCGACCCCTTGAGGGGTCGCGCAAGTCTTCTGGGGAATCGCGAGATTTCTAGAATGTGCAAAGTGCATTAGAGAACACACTATTCATAATTTTATTATTGTTATTTTATAGGCCTCTTCCATTTGCGACATTTCAGGAACCAGTTCACGGAACCCAAGAACTCAGGCGTTCCATTTGCGCACGAAAACCTGGGTCTGAGGCGACGCGCGTAGTGACTCAGCAAAACCCTTGAACTTTCTCTACCCACATTGTGAGGTCGGTAGCCTGGGTAGAGTTTTCAGTTCATAACAAACAATGGCCGCCTTGGGCCCTATTTCTCTTATCGTGAAGGGTTTTCCGCATGCACGAGTCGGAGAGGATGTCAGACAGGCCTACAAGGGGCACTGGTGAAGGAAAGCGGTCCCGCGATCTTAAACTTGATATGATCCCTTCACATCACAGCTGAGTTATCACTTTTAATGTTTCCCCCCCCCCCTCTCTCTCTCTCTCTCTCTCTCTCTCCTCTTCTCTCTCTCTCTCTCTCTCTCTCTCTCTCTCTCTCTCTCGCTCTCTCTCTCTCTCGCTCTCTCTCTCTCTCTCTCTCTTTCTCTCTCTCTCTCCCCTTCCCCTACCCCTCTCTCTCTCCTCTCCCCTCCTTTCTCTCTCTCGTCGTCGTCGTCGACCGAGGTCCCAAGGGATTTGGGGTTGTGTTGGTTGAGCTCTCGGGATTGAAGGGCTACGTCTTCAAAAAGTTTTTTGGTTTTGGAGGGGGAGAGAAAAGTGGTGTTGTGGTTCTGCTGTGGTGGAGAGTGTGGTTGGGGGTAGGAGTGAAGGGGGCCCCTGGGGTTAAAAAACTAGTGGGAAAGGGAGGGAAAAGGGGTTCGGGGGGAGAGTGTAGTGAAGGGGTGTGGAGTAGGGGTTTAAAGGGACATCGGAGGCGATCGAAGCCCTAAAAAGGAGTTTTGGGCAAGTTAAGTGAATGATGTAAAAAGCGTGGTGAAGAAGCGGGAAAAAATAGAGTTTACGTTTCTTAAGTGGGGGAGGAAAAGGGTCCAAGTGGAGTGAGTGGAGGGGCACATGCGGGGGGGATGTACCTGGAGGGGTACCAGAGGGGAGATGTGATTTCGGGCGACTAAAAGGGGTTCCTAGTAAGTCCCCCAGGGTTTGGGTTTTTTGGAAGGTATTTGATCAGGGAAAGCCCCCCCGCGGGGAAAGAAAAAGGGTTTAAACAAGGGACCGTTGTGTGCACGAACCCATTTCAGGTACTCTCGGGGCTGCAAGGGGAAGATACGGAGGTAAAGAGGGTAGACGATAAAATTACCCGAAGGAAAAATTTGGGGTTGTTGGGACGGGCCCAGGTTGGGCTTTCCGACAGCGGGTTTCTGTGGTGAAAAGAAAAGGGGCCTGCGAAATGAAGTCGGTGAGTTCCCCGGGGGAAGGGGATGGGTTTATGTTAGTGAAAAGATATTGAGGCATGGCGGCCCAAGGAAAAAAAAGCCCATAGTCTGCCTGAGCGCAAAGGGGAAATGATGTTGAGGTGTAAGAAGGAGGAATTGTACGGGGGTTAAAGGGAAAAACTGTAGGAAAAATTTTTGGGGGAAGGGGGGGTTTTTCCCTGTGGGGTGTGGTGCCCCCCCAAAGAAGCTTTGTTGAGGGCCTTGTGGTACTCCAGGGCTATTGTTTGAATTGGGGGCGGGGGCCATTTTCATTGCAAACCCAAGGGTTTGGGGTTTTTTGTGGGGACAGCTGGGCCCTTTTTTTCGGGAATAACCACCTTCCCGCAGGGATGGGGGGCACTTTTCGGGGGAAAAAGGAGTTAAGTTTTTTGTCTAAAACCCTTAAAAGGGGGTAGTGCACTGCAGGCTTTTTTAAGATAGAGAATCGGGGATTAGACCCCTGGGGACGGGGTAAAGAAAACTTGCAAACACTAGGAGGGGGTTCAAAAGGGCGGGGGAACTAAAGGTTTCTTTAAGAAGAGAGAGAGGGGGGTTGTTTAGTTAAAGAAAAAGGGAAAAATGGACAAAAAAAAGAGGATTTGTTTAAAGGGTTTGTACTATACAAACTGTAGGAGTTTTTTTAAAACAAGAAAGATTTCCTAAAAAGGAAAAAAAATAGTTTTAGGGGATTTTGAATAATAGCTTTAACAGAAACAGGTTTGGGATAGGCCCAGGAAAGGGATTGATCCGGAATTTCGAGATAGATGGGGTAAATTTATTTCACAAGGAAGAGTAGGCAGACGAGGTGGAGGAGTTTTGCGCTTTATGCAAGGTTTTACTTTGCAGTGTTGTGTTAAAAAATGTTATAAAAAAAAGATGCAGCATAAGTCTATATGGGTAAAAGGTAACGGGGGGAAAACTGAAAAAAATTGGTTTGGGTGTAGTGTATAGGCCCCCAAAAACTTATGTAAAGAGGTTTCAGCTCCTATAGGGAAGAAAAAAACCCAAGGCCTGCAGATATAATCGACTTGCGTGGTGGAGTTTTTAATTTTGGGAATATAAAATGGGTTTTAATCAAAAGGTGACAGGACGCAGATAAATTTTTAAATAAAACCCAAGGAAAATTTCCCCTAAGTAAAGGGCAATAAAGGGGACCCCTACTAGAGGAGAAAATTCTAGATCTATTGTTAACAAATAGAGACGTTTATTTACAGATGGGGTCGGGGAAATTAGATAATAGCGACCTTTATGGATCAGATTTAGTTTTAAAAGGGGAAGTTGGAAAAATTTAAGTGGCAATAAAAAAAAAATCCCTAATTTCAAAAAGGCCCAAATTTATCCCAGGTTTAAAGGGAAGACACCTGGAGGTTATTAAATTTAAGAGGTGTGGGAGGAGGGAAAAAAATTTTTTCCGGGGGTAAGGAAGGGCGAAAAAGCTGGAAAAGGGCCAAATTTAGGGAAGGATTGGGGAAGGCCCCGGGAAAGGTAATTGGGAGCGGTTAGATGGGGAAATTTGAGGTGGGGTTTGGGGCCCCCGGAAATTGGGACGGTTAAATGGAAGTGGGGTTTGGGGGCTGAGGAGGTAATTGAGCGCTTAACAGGGAAAGGGGAGGTGGGGGCCGAGGGGGGTTAAAACCCCATTTGAAAGGAATAAAAATTTGCCGGACAGAAAATAAATTTTCCTTATGGGGGAAATAAGGTCCAGAAAGGTGTTTCCGGGAAAGGGATGGACCACAAATTTTTAAAACAATCTTTGGAGAAAAAAAGAAAACATTTTTTTAAGGGGCCCAAGGCAGGTTTGGAAGCAAAAAAACAGTAAAAACGTGATGGCAAGGACGGGTGAAAAAATTTAAAACTCGATTTGCAAAAAACAATTAGGGGAATTAAAGTGCAGGACGGGGCGAAAAGGCCCCAAAAGGGGGGTTCTATAAGGTTTTATAAAGCCAAGAAAAGGGGAATTATTTGGGCCCCGAAAGGGTCGGGACAGGGTGAGGTCTTAAATACGGATGAGGGGTATGTTAAAAGTCTAAAGATTTTTTCTTAAAATGTTTTTACGGAGGGGGGATACACAGACGATACCTGAAAGTGAAAAGATGTTCTAAAGGAAGCGATGAGGGGGGGAAAATCAAAAAATATTTTTGTAACTAGGGGGAAAAGGGGAAGAGGGTTTTAGATAAATGAAGAAATTTTAAATCGCCAGGACCAGATGAAGTGTATCCCGGGTATTAAAAAGGGAAGCAAGGAGGTTGTTAGTGAGTCGTTTGGGGCACATTTTTTGGAAAAGGTTGAGATGGCCCAAAGGGGCCATTTTTTGTGGAGGAAAGGAAATGTTGTTCCCCCTATTTTTAAAAAAGGGAGACAGAGGACTAAAGTAAATTATCGACCCCTAAGTCTTTAAAGTCAGTGGTGGGGAAAAATTTTTGGAATTTTTATTGCAAAAAAACATTTGAGAGCACTTAGATAAACATGTTTGATCAATGATTTACAAAAATGGATTCACCCCAAAGGGTAGGTCATGTTCACCAAATTTTTTGAGTTTTTATAGGAAAAATTTATGAGGGGGCAGGGTAAGATAAGGATTACTTTATAATATATCTGGACTTTTGTAAAAGGGAAATTTTACAAAGTACCAAAACGAAACGACTCTTTTAAATTTAAAGGGTTTTTGGGTTTATGGAATAGAGGGAAAGGTTTTTATTGGATCAGAGCTGGCTAAGGAATAGGCAACAAAAGGTTACAAAATTTAAAGGCTCTAAATCTGAATGGGGACTGGTGACAAAGGGCTGTTTTTGGGGCCATTACTTTTTTATTTTCATCAACGGGCTTGGATAGTGGGGAAATTTGCAGTGATATCGAAATTTGCTGATGATACTAAGGTAGGGAGGGATTATTTGGGTCGAGCTGATGTAATTATATTTTCAGGGGACTTAGAAAAATTAACGAGGGGGGGCAGTCAGATGGCCAAAATGGAATTTTAAAATCGATAAGTGCAGCGTTTTTGAAGTTTTGGGAGAAAAAAACCCTGGTAAAAAGGGTACAACAAAAGAATGTACGTGGGAAAAAATTCGGGAAGGGGGAAAAAAAATCTTGGGAGTGAGGGGGGGAGCCCCAACCCCCGACCTAGGAAAAATGTATTGAGGCCAGAAAATTAAAAGCTAAAAAGGGTTTTTTAGGATTCATTTCCAGAAGTATTAAAAGTAGAAGTGCGGGAAATATTTTAAAATTTTATCTGGCTTATTTAGGCCCCCCCACCCCAGAGTATGCGGTTTTAGTTTTTGGGCTCCATATTACAGGATGGATATAGCCTTTTTTAAAACCCCGTGCAGGAAGGATGCCCCAAAAAGATAAAGGGATTTCGTTAAAAATTTTGTTTTGAGAAAAGAGATTGAAGTTTTAAAATTACCCCGCACTCGAGAGGGCGCCCGAGTAAGGGGCGATCTGATAGGGAAATTTTAAATGGATTTAAAGGGGATTTAATAAAGGAGAGGTAGGAAAAATTTTACGGTTTTTAACCCAGAGTAGAAAAAAAAGTAACGGACAAGCGGAAAAGGTAGTTTTAGAGGGGAAAATAGGAAAAACGGATCACAAATAGGGTGTGAAGAATGGAAGGTCTCAGAGAAGGTAGTTAGTGCTGAGTCTTTTAGGGAGTTTTTAAAGAGGGGCTGGATGGGTTTAGGATGAGGGAAAGGGGAGGGAGGAGGTTAGGTGACAGGAATACCACGTGTAGGCTCGCGGCCTTTTGAGTTCCCTTATTTTTTATTTCTTATGTGCTCGCCACCTGACCCCCGAAACATTGTCATGGGGGGCCCGGCACAAATTAGTGTCGGCAAACAAAAACGGCATAGGCATTGAGTCGGCAAACCGTAAAAAGTTATGGGCCCGGGTCGGACCGAAATTGTGGTACATGTTTGCACCCCGGGCCGTGTGGGTTTACTTTACGTTTCTGTGTCAGATCTGGGGGGGCAAACCGTAACCCAAAAACTTTTTTGCCTACGACCCACAAAGGGGCCGACATAGATCTTATCGTCCCAAAAAGGGGCCAAAAACAGAAAATGCACGGCCACAAGAAGCCGATTTAGCATCCAAAATGGCAAAAAAGGGCCTACAAAAGAAAATGAATCGTGCCAAAGAGGCCGTTTTAGCATCCAAATAGTGCCCAAGCAGGCCAAAACTAGCATTTGAATAGTGCCACAAGGGGGCCCAAATAGAGCGAATAGTCCCACAAGTGGGCCAATATAGCAGTAAATAGTCCACAAGCGGGCCCGAAAAAGAGCGAATCGTTTTTCCGTTCCTAAGCGGTATAGCAGGATATTTTCCCCTGCCACGATTTGGGGCGTACGACAGAGGGAATACACGGGAAAACATTGACCCCCTCCGGACCAAAAACATATCGTAATTCGCTTTTTTTCCCAAAATTCTACAAAACTTAACTCCAAACCTACCAAAATTTAACCAAGCCAAAAACCCCCCAAAACAAACCAAACCTAACTTAAAAAATTTAACCATTTTTTTTAATGAAAATAGAAGGTTATTAGGTTACTTAATTTTGTTTTAGGTTAAATTTTGGGTTTAAATTAAGATTTGGTTAGATTTGATTTATTTTGGTTAGGTTAAGATAGGTTTGGGAATTTTTGAGACTTTTTTGGGTTTAAAAAAGCGAATTGAGATAATTTTCGGGCCTGGAGGCGGGGCCCAATTTTTTCCTGTGGACGTCATTGCAGCGTGGGTAGCGTGGCAGGGTGCTACGGGAGGGCAGCTATTTGGCGCGCTACCCCGCCCCATTTTTAAAAAAAAACAGTTTTGTGAATGGAAAAACCTTTGCCAGGATTGAATGGTTTCTCAACTTTACAGTATGAGTAAGGCCCAAATATAGGCAACAAAAAATAAAAATTATCACTATTACTTTAAATTTAAACATAAAATCAGTTCGGCTGCAGTATATCAGTCTTGCCTTTGGGTTTAGGCAGTCTGGCACTGGCATCAGAATCCCCAAATTTACAATGTGTGCCTAATACACCATCAGGCCGATGCACAAGATAAAAAACTGTAAATGAAAAAAAAGTAATTGTGTATATAAAATAATTTCATAAAAATTAACACTGTATTTTTACAAAAATGGAAAAAAAATCCCGACAAATGTGGTAAAAAACTATAAGAACGACAAAAAAACGAAAAAATAAACAAAAAATACAGAATGAATAAATAAAAAAATTAATAAATAAATAAAATTTATACAATATATAATATATATATAATATATATATATAAAATTATATTATATAATATATTATTTTATAATATATAATATATTATATATATTTTAATTTTAAAATTATTATATATTAAATATATATATATAATATATATATATTATATATATATTTATATATATAATAATATATATATAAAATTTTTCCCAAAAAGTATAGTTTTAAAAGGGAAGACTTTAGGGGCTGTTATCCTGCTCAGCACTATTTCATGAATATGTACATATGTGAAAGTCATGAATATTGAGAGCTGCAAATCTAAAGATAAAGCCGAGAAAAATTGGATAAGTATCACGATCGTTTTAACCCCATAAGACATTATGGGAAAAACTGACGTTAAAAAGAAAGAAGAAAGGAAAATGTGCCCGCAAGTCTACAATCTCTGTAAATTAGTTAGGTTAGGTTAAGGAAAAAAGATTACTGAAATGCATCAGAAAAAAACAGGTTTACCCAAAAACCCTGAGAACTTTACAACCAGAAGTGTTAAATCTCAACCATAAAAAAAGGGTAAATAATAGAATTCCCCCATCTGTCAGATGTGCAGGGGGCTGCCTGTAAGGGCCCCTGGTGTCCCCTTTGTTTTATAAAGATACCATTGCCATGCTCCAGTGGTGCCTTTTCACCACCTAAAAGGGTTTTATCACAAATTGCTCGAAAAAGAAAAAAAAGATTAGATTTTCATGATCCCATGCACTGTCATAAGTTTTCATAACTCTTTGCAGATTTCTTTTTTTGTTCTATCGGCCAATAATCTTCACAAAAGAGATTGTTTAACCTGCAACACTTTTAATTACCCTTACAATACAATATAGACCTCAATCGGGGGCGACCCCAGGGGGGAGGCCAGCGGCCAGCCTCCCCCCTCCCTTTTTTGGCGAAAAAAAATTCCCAAAAATTTAATGCCTTTTTTTTAAATAAAATTTAAAATATATAAAAATATAATTTAGTTTTTTTTTTAAAATTTTAAAAATTTTTAAATTTTACTTTTCATTTTGGGAAGCCCCGCCGCCCCCCCGGGGGGGAGGGAAAAGGCGAAGGCTAAAAGGGGGGGGTAAAAGGTCGTTTTGGCCCCCCCCCCCCGTAAGTTTCAATAAAGGGTCGTCGTCCCCTAAAAAACTCCCGGGCCCCCCACGGGGGCCAAAGGCCCCCCTTTTTTCGGGGGGGGCGGCCCTTCTGTCCCAGGGGATGGTTTCCCCAGCAGCAATACCCGTATCCGGGGCCCCCCCCTTCCCCCTGGGCCCCGGGGCGATCGGCCCCCGGGGTTTCGCCCTCCCCACCCTAATTTTTGGGCAATACTAAACGCCACTTTGGGACGGGGGACCGGGGTTCCAACCACTGGGGATGTTCTCCCCGTCCCCCCCGAAGGGGGCGAGGAGCTCAAGGGCGGGGGAAAACGGGTCGTCCCTTGGTTTAAAAGGTTCCCGGCTTGGCCCTAATTTTTCCCTGTCCCCGGGAAAAAGGGGATCGGGGGCCCCCCTTCTGCCCGGGAAAATGGTCCCCCCACACTTTACCTTCTCTTCCCCCCCCCCTTCCTTGTCCCAAAAATTTCCATCTCACGCCAACCCTACAAAACCCATCGAAGCCCGCCGTCCCCTCGGGGTTTTGGGGCTGTTCTCTTTCCCCTTAGGGGGGGCGAGGAGCTAGCTGAACCCTTCACACACCCTGGAAGGCCCTTTGAAGGGAACCCCCCCCGTGGGATAAAGATCGTTTAGGCCCTTTGTTTTCCCCCTTTTATAACTTGGTCCCGGTCCCCCCCCTTTCCTTGTTTCCCTAAACCTTTAAACCCCCCAGGTCAAAAATTACCCCCACGGGGAAAGGGCCGCGGTGGCGGGGGTCTCCAAAAACCCGCATTAAAAGGGTCGAGAGGCGGGTTGGGGAGGTGGGGGGGACCCCCGGGAAGGGGCGTGCAAGCAAGGGGGTACGGGGCCGGGGGGTTTATCCGCCCTGGGGGCCCCGGGGTCGTCATAACAGAATGGTGTTTGGAAGCGGGAAAGGGGGGGCCCACCTTTGGGGGAAGTTGGGGACCAAAGGGGGGGCTCAAAAATCCCCCCCAGGGTTGGGGTTCAGGGGGTGGGTTGGAGGGGGGTGGGCTGAAAAACGCCGGGCCGCCAAGGGGACCCCGGGGGGGTATGCCCATGGGGCGGAGGTTTCCAACGGTCTACGGGGGGGCCCCCTTCCCAAAATTATTAAAAGGGGGGAAAACCGGGGGTTCGCCAGGCAGGGGGGGAGGAGTGGGCTGGGACCCCGGGGGAACGGGGGAATTTCGCCCCCCGGCGGAGGAACCCCCTTGCGGGTACCCAAAGGGGGGGGTTAGGGGGCCCGGGCCATAAAAAACACCCCGGAGGGTTGGAGCTGGAAAAACCAAACCGGTAAAACTCGGGAAAAAGGGGAAAACCGGGGGTCCCCCAAAAGCAGTCGAGGTATAAGAGCCCCGGTACCCCTGTGGTCACATATAAAGATGTAAACCAAAACCCCGGGGTTTTATGGGGGCTTTAGATAGAAAGGCCTTTCCCCTCCCGTTCCCATGGTAGTGCGGCCGCAAAACCGTGGTCCACGCCGCCGTCGATAATCCGTCCGAGCTGGCCCCCTTGCACTGGTTTAAACGCCTAGGGAATTTAAGGCTTCTTGGGGGCCCCGGTAGCGTTGAGGGAAATTTTCCCAATGTTTACAAATGCCCAAATGGCCCCCGCTGTGTGGTGCAGCAGCTTCTTTTGCGTGGCGAGCCCCTTTAGCTCCCGGGGCTAGTCGTCCCCCCGCGTCGAATAGCCGATTTCGACCCCCCCTCGTCCTGGTGGAGGTCGGTCGCCTTGTTAAAAACTGCGCCACCGCGGCCGACATCTCGCCCTGGAGTCAGGGGAAAAGCAATCAATTAATGGGTTAGGGGCAGGGGGGACAACCCATCGACATGGGCTTGTGCCTTCCCTGGCCTATGTTTTGATCTCGAAGTCAATTCCTCAAAGGGAAAACGGGGGGGGGGGGGCCACGTATGGAGCAGGCGGTTTTCCCGACTTCATAAACGTACCCGGGACTGTGGGGTCGTGAAGGGGAACTTGTTCCAAAGAAATAGGGGAAAACTTCCGTAGTCCCCAACGATAGCAGAATTCCTTCTTCGTCCGAATATTTCCCCTTTTCCGAAGTTTTTAGGGTGGGGTTTTCTAGGCGAGACTTTTTTTTTATTGCTTGATTTGGGCAAGGATCGCCCCCCGGGCCCCAGTTACTGGCATCCTATAAAAACGGAAGGGGTAGCTCGAAATTCGGAAAGCATGCAGGGGTTTTCGTCAGTCCCTTTTTTAAGATGGGAAAAGGCTCCTCACATTCGGTGGCCCCATTCAGGTAACTTTGGCCTAAAAAGTATAGTGAAGCGGTGGGGTTTGAGAATCCTTAAGTACCCCCCGGTAGAGGCCATCCCCAGGAACGCTGCCCTCCTTAGAGGGGTTTTGGATTTCGGACTCGCGATAGCTCCAATTCTTGGGTTTCTGGGGTTTCCCCTCCCCAGAGACAACGTGCCCCAGAAACGCATTTCACGCCGTGCTGGGGGCGCTTTCGAGGTTTTCAGTGTTAAACCGGCCCTGCAGGCGTTAAAGAACCCACGTGGCGGGTTAGATGGTCTTCCCAAGGGGCTGAGAATCGTTTATGTCTTTTCGAGGTAAACAGACTTTTTCCCCAGTTAAACCCTTTCCCAAAGACTTGGTCCATGAGTCTGGGCATGTGGAGGTCCTTACATGGGCCGAAGGGCCACAAAGTTGACTAAAAAAGTCTTTCCAAAAATGGTGCGGAACGCTGTCTGTGTCGGTCTTGTTCGCGAACGGAATTTCCCAGTATCCCCCCGTAGGTCCGGGTCTTTAAACCCAGGTTACCCGTGTAAGCTTCTAGAGTTCATGATGCGCGGTAGTGGGTGGGCGTCTTGATGGTACTTTTTAGGCGCGGAAGTCAAGGCCCAAAACCCCGGGATCCGTCCTTTTTTGGTCATCACTACCGCTCGGCCCACGGGCTGGGTGAGGGCCGGTTTTAGTCTTGATGAATCTTTTTCTGAATCTGCTGTCTTCTCCTTTTCTAAAAGAGGTTCTGACGCCCGTGGGTAAGTTTGAATTGGGGGCCCGTAGTTGGACTCATGTTCCACCAGGGGGTGCGGCCCAGATCAGTTTCAGTTTGTAAAAAGGGACCCCCTAAACTCCCCGGGGAGTTTTTCCCAATGTACTTTGGGGCAGGGAGCCCGGGCGGAAAAGGCAGGCAGAATCAGGTAGGGCCCGTCGAAGACATAGACGATTCACTGTGTGGGCGCTCCAATCACCCACCCCGGTTGTAAACCCAAAAGGGTCGGTGGAAGGGGTTGGGCCCACCCGCACGCTGGCCCAAGGGCCCTTGGGGAAAAACAGATGGGCTGGCCCGTCCCCCCGTCAAGAGTTTTGGGGGAAGGCGTAACATCTAAGTTGTAACGTTTGCGAATGGGATTTGTCCCTGGCGCCAGCTGCGGGCGGGGGAGTTCCCCGCTGGTGCAACCGCGAGTTGAGGAGGGGGCCTCCGCCGGGGCGAATCGGGTGGGGCTGGCGCGGGTGGTCAGGACGCGGGGTCCGCCATCGATATTAGTGTTATGGGGAAATCTAGCGCTTCCAGAGTACCTGCCGACCGGCCGGGGTCGTGCTGAGCTTCGGCACAACCAAAAACCGGGAAGAGTTGTTGACTTGCCCAGCCCACCTCAGGGCCAGAGACTCCCCGTCATGGGATAATGTTATGGTGGCCTCCAGCACCCGGTGTAAAAAGGGTTTGGATCTCCCAAGGGTTTTTTGGGACGACAAAAACAACTAGCGTTACACTCCAAAAGGGCCCCGTTCAAACAGGAGGCCCGGGGATTCCCTGGAGTGAGATATCCAAATTTTCCCGGGGATGGGGTGGGGGGGCACGGGCCCAGTTCCCCCCGGGTGGTCCCGTACCATTTTAAATCGCTCCCCCTGATTTTGAGGGCCGTTTTTTTTTCCCCGGGAAGTGGCGTTTCCCCTTTCCCCCGCCCCTCTAGAGCCCTCGGGGCCCCCCCCAAAGTTGGCGTTGTGAATGCCGCCCCCAAAAAAGCCAGGGGAACGCCTCGGTGCCCGTGCGATAGGCTCCTGAGCGGCCTCTTGCGAGTACGGCCGATTTTCCCCCCGGATTTTTTCCCGCATTTTGGGTCGCAGCCATCGCGCATATTTTTAAAAAAAACCCGCTGGATGGAGAGGCTCTGGGCGGCTTTTTAGTTCCCCGACCATCGCGGAGGGGGGAATTTTGGGTTGGTCAATGTTGCCCCTTGGCGCCCTCGGGCTCCCCCTCAGGCAGGGTCTCCCGCTGATAGTTAGAAAACCGCCCCTTGCTCGGGAGCGGCTGGCGAGCGGGGTGGGCGAGTGGCGGCCCCCGTTAGGGTAGAAGGGACGGGGTCTCCTGCCCCACCGGGGCCCCAAGCGGCCCCAGCCGACCAGCCCCACGTTTGGTGGTCCTATTTCGGGGGTACCCCCCACCGGTACCCGTCCACTCTGAAACTAATCGACGTTTCGGCCTCTTGACATCTGGGGAAAAAGGGGTGAGGGAACCTAACCAACAACCCTAAGGGGGTGAAACCCCACGCAGAAAGACTTCCACCAGGGTCCTTGTTCCTTTGGGGTAGCCCCGGGAATTGCCTGGCCCGGGCCCAACAAAAGGGCCGGTTAGCCAAGCCCGGGACCGTCTCGGACCCCAGGCGAGGCCCCTCAGACGAGTCATGGCGCTGTCACGGGGCTGAGCGGTGCCGAGGGGCTTGGCAGCTTTTTCTTTATGGTGCCCATGGTGTTTCGTCAGGTAGGATGGCCAGAAAAGGGTTCGGCCTCGGAGGCGACCCGGGCGACACCACGTGGGTTTCTTCCCACCAAATTTAGGCCCGGCAGTGAAGCTCAAAAGCTTTTTATCCACGTGGATCTTTTCCCGGGGACTAAACTTAGGGGTCCCTTTTCCATCGTGGCGGGGAAACCCCTTTGGGGGGAGAGCTCATCTACTATCTGGATCCTAGCACAAAATGTAAACACAGAATCACACACATGAAAAAAAAAAATATTTTTTTTCATGACAGGGCAAGGGCGCGGGAGGGTCCCCGGAATGTGTATGTCCTGCACATTGCCGTGAATCGATGCCTTTTTACCCCGTCGGGTCTACAGGGCCGAACTTGGCGGGCCCGGTTTAAATCCCCCCCGGGATGAAGGGTGCAAGGCATTTTGCATCCTGCCTTTCCCCCCCCCAGAGAACCGTGGGGGAGTCTCAGAGGACCGCCCCTCCCGACCCCCGAAGGGGAGGGTGTGGTGGGAATCGCCATTTCGTCAGACACGGCCTTCCCCACCTCCTACCCCACCAAGCGCGGGGAAAACCTTAAAAAAACCAGGTCCTTGAAACCCACCTGATCATGCCCCCCTGTTCGGGCGCGGAAGTTTTGTCAAGACGGGTGGCGTATCCACCCCGCCGGGTACGTTACACCCCCCACGGGCCTCAGGGCCTGACTCGTGAGGAGTCAGGGGCATCCCCCCGGGTAAAATAAGTATGGCGGGAGTCGGTCGGGGGCAGGGCCTATTAAACCCCCCACCCGACACGGTGCTGAACTACACGGTGACCTAGGCAGGGTTAATTTTTCCTTCCTTTACGTCCCAGGTCGGGCCAGGTACTTTTTCCCCCGGCCACCCAAAGGCACGCGAGGAGCCGAGTAAAATTTCTCTTCCTCTTTCGACCCACCCCTTATCCTCCCCCTAAATTTAGTCCTTTCAGCTCAGGCACTCCATAAGGGAAATTCTCTGGCCCCCAAACGTAAACCCCACCTATTTACCGGGCACACGGCAGCCCGCCGAGCCGCGGGGTCAGTCCCGACCACCATTGATCCGGTGTGCGTCAGATTCACACATTCAGACTTCCTTTGGGGGTGGGCCTAATAAATCGCATGGCCTCACGAACCCCCCAACGCTTTAAATGCATTGGGCCCCTCGCATCTCCCGAGATGGGCGTAGCGATACCTCGAGCGACAAGCGATACTATAACCGCATCTGAAAAAAAAAAGTATTTCGGCGAAAGGCAAGTTATAATAAAAATAAAATAATTAATTACCATTTTAAAGTGCCTACTGTATTTTTCTAGGGGGCATAGTAACGCAAGCTAAACATTTGGATCGCAGTCTCCTGCGATTTTATCGCGTTCGGAATTTTTTTTTTTTTTTTTTTTTTTTTTTTTTTTTTTTTTTCCCGCCCTATGTTATCGCACTACCAACATTTATCGGCCCACCCGGTATCTCCTCTATTCGCTAACAAGCCCGCCCACTAGATCGGATCCGTTTTTAAATGCGCCAATATTTTAACCCCCCCGCGCCCACTCCGAAGGGGGAGGGAAGTTTCGTACCGGGGTCAACCCCGGGGGGGATAATGTAGCTCTGTTTTTAAACGCCCCCCCCAAACCCCGCTAAAATTCTACCAAACGGTGCTGGCGTGGGATGACAAAATAACCCTGGGACCCCTACCTGTCGGGGGCCGGGTAGGGCGCATCTCAAGTTCTACAGAAGGGAAACGGGCAGAGCCCCTTCGTGCGCCGGAATACGGGGGGGCTTGGTTCCCCCGGCAGCAATAGCCCGGCATGCCGGGGGACCCTCCCTGCCCCCCCGAGTCCCTGGGTTTATACAGGTCCCCAGGGCCCTTAATCGCCTGCCCTATCATGCATCAATCAATGACAATACGTCACCAGCTGCTGCGTGCTTCCGTGTGGATCGGGGAGATCCAAGGGTTCCGGATTTTCCACTGGGCCCGCCCCACCTGTTTGGGGAAGCCCGCCCTGCCCCCCGGGCCCGAAGGGCCACAGGCGAGGAGCTACCAGGGCGGTGTGGGAAAGGGGTGTGTGGCCTGTAGAGTTTCACCAGGGTGAAACCCCGGGGTCGTGGGCCCCTAGAGCTTGCCTGTCCACGGGGAAAAAAGGCGGCGTCGGGGCCGGCCTCCTTCTCGTCACAGGGGCAAGAATGGGCCCCACCCACGACGTATTTCCACGATATCTCGTGTCCCCACCCCCTACCTAGCCTTGTTTGCCCCCGACAAGTTCTGGGGTCGCACTAGACTGCACGCGGGGGTAAAATGGGTTCGCTAAAAACGCCACTCGAGAAAGACCGACACGTCTAACCACACCGGGAGGGATATATTTTGTTCTCGTTCCCCCTTCGGGGTGGGGAGGAGCTCACCCCTGAACTTCAACATCGTCCCTTGTTCTATAGGTCTCTCCTGCTTTAAAGGGCCCAACCTTTTTTTCCCGTTTCCCTCTATAAAAATCGTCCCCCCTTTTCGAAAACCCTTTGCTTTCCCCCTTTTTCCTACCATCCTTAGTCTTCTGCCCTTTTCCCCCCCTTTTCCCTTTGTTTTCCCCCTTTTTCCTCATTCCTCTACGTCCAGCCCTACATATATTATATATATATATATATATATAAAGAGAGAGAGAGAGAGAGAGAGAGAGAAAAGAAAAATTACTTTTTTTTAAAAAAAAAAAAAAAAAAAAGATTTTTATTATTTTTTTATTTTTTATTATATATATATATAATATATATATATAATTTTTTTTTTTTTTTTTTGGGTTTTTTTTTTTTTTATTTTTTTTTTTTCAAATTTTTTTTTTTTAACGTTTTTTAAAAAAAATTTGAAATTTTAAAAAGGGTTTAAAAATTTTTAAAAAAAAATAAAAAAAAAAAAAAAAAATAAAATTTAAAAAAAAAAATATAAAAAATAAAATATAAAATAATAAATAAATAAAAAAAAAATTTTTTTTCTTTCATTTTACTCAATAAATTTTTTTATTAAAGATTTATTTATTATTTTAGATTTTATATATTTTTTCTTCATATTTTTTTATTATAAGATTTTTTTTATTTTTGATTATATATATATATATATATATAAATATATATATATATATATATATAAATAAAATATATATATATATATATATATATATATATATATATATATATTATATATATATAAAATATATAAAATATATATATATATATATATAAAAATATATATAATATATATATAATATTATAAAATATTTTATATTGCCCCCCCCCTTTTTAAATTTTTCTGGTACGCCACTGACCACAATACAAAGACCATATAATAGACCACAATACAAAGAATTTTTTGGGTGCAATCATAAGGGATGAAAAGATGTCTAACTATTTTATGATTATTTAAAACTAGTTGCTTTGTACAAATCCTGTAAAATTTGAGAGATAAATGTTATTTAGTAATTCTTATAGTATCATAAACTTTGGTCATTTACGACATTATTATTTTTTTTCCTACCCCTATACACCTATTTCTGCACTTTCGGGGTGTCGCATAAAAAAATTTACACTCTACCAAATCCATACGCAATGCATCTTTACCTAGAATTGAGATCAGGCACATGTGTAAAATAAAAACCGTTAACCTAACCAGGACTTTGTTTGCGTCGCCAAACCGAATCAAGAGTAATGGGGAGATAACTGAAAATGAGGCATTTCCGATTTTTTTTAAAAAGACCACATTCTTAACACAACCAGAATACATAGGAATAGAACAATTTCAACCACATACCTCAATAAATGGTTGAAAGTACCAAAATATTTTTAGAAATACTGCTAATGGTCAGATTTACAAGTTGAAGGCAGTTATAACTACGTGCGTTGTAATGTATCAAACTGCAGTAGTGTGGTGCCAGGGTTTTCCCCTTTGTATTTATTCCTGGTGCCTTTGTCATTTGAATGAAATTAATTGGTTAGGATTTTTTCCTTGATTAAATTTGAATTGAGAATTGAAACTTGTCTTTTAACTTCATTTTTTGGTTATAGTGTGAACACTTCCGCTGCGGAGAGTATTGAAATGGGAATGAATTTAAGGGGAAGGGGTAGGAGTTAAGGTTTAAGGGGAAGTGCTGCCACCAGCTAGGCAAGTAGGTCTATGGTTTTACTTCCTGGGGATGTTTGAATAGATAGATATATATTAGATTTATCTTGGTAGTCGTGGTTGATACGTGGAATTAATACCGAGTAAGGCTGACACTCTTTGGAAGTGTGGGAATTACTGTCCTAACAACAGAATAATCACCTGGGTTTTTTTAATAAACACAAGAACTATATTTTAAACATCTCCTATTTATTCATCCTGAAGTATTAGTTCTTGTTTGAGATCCCCAGACAAACAATAAGCTCTAATCCAACACAAGAAAGCTCCATCCTAACACAGGAAAGCTCTAATCTGATATAAGAAAACTTTACACTCTGATACAGGAAGTCTTCCCATCTGATAAAGGAAAGCTCTTATGAGAATAACCTCCCTCACTGAATCCTATTAATGAATTATCCTTCACTTAGGTAACATAACGCTGAATACTTTTAATTATACATGGAAAAATAAGGGGGAATATAAGAGTAAGAATTGTTTGCGTTTCCACTTAAAAAAAAAAAACCATGTGACGGGATTTTTGGCCCGACTGAGACGTCCGTCTGTAGGGGAGTGGATGAGAGACTCTTCTTAATAACACTTATAAGGATGGGGCAGGCCTCCTATGCGTTAGTGAAACTGAACAACTGTACCCATATTTGGAAATATAGATAAAAAATATTATAACAAGGAAAGGGGGGGGGGGGGGAAATAGGAGCGAAACGCCGTACGTCTTATCTGTAGGGGAGTGGATGAGAGACTGGCTCCCTCGAGGGTAACTAAGGCGAGGCGGGAAGAAAGGGAATGTTTGGATACCCTGAACGGCTTCCCCTGAAGGGATTATCAGCCCTGAATGACTAATTAACTAATGAAACAAGTATACCTATGAAATGGCTGCCTATAATACAGTTCTGTTACTTTGATATAGAAGAATTTAATATGTTTAATCTAATATCCGGGGAAAGTGTTATTTTAGTTCTTTCAAGCATACGAACGCATTTTGTTGAGAGACGAGGTAGTGGAGTCGAGACATAAATTTGGTCGACTTTTAATTTAGCAAATAACTCTACTAACCCATCCATTTATGAACGTGATCTGTCACTATTGTGTCTAGTTTGAAGGCCATTAAGAATCTAGGAGAGTTCCTTGATCTGATAGGAGGGTGAGGGGAGGTTGAAAAGCTTTGAATCCTTTAGTTATCAATGATCGCGAAATAAGTGTCCCACGAATTTTGACTCGTACCCGGAATGTCGGGGGAGGGAGTGAGGGAAGGAAGGAAGATAGAAATAGGAGATAGGAAGAAAGAAGATAAATTTCACGAGAAACGAAAAGATTGAATTGCTGACGGACATAACCCGGGAATTGTATGATAGGAATTCCCATCCTATCTCTTCCGAATAACGGGCATTACAGTAGAACCGAGGCAGGTGTTGCTTCTTTAAATGAAGATGACAGTTAAAAGTAGTGACAGCATTTCTAAAAATACACTTTTTAGACGTTTTGACGGAAAAAAACACTCTCCATTTGTAAAAGTATCAAATAATAACCTAATGAAACCATTTAACTAACTTAATCTACCCCTCAAACTAACCTAACTTAGCCTTGCCCTTAAACTAACCTAACTTAGCCTTGCTCTTAAACTAACCTAACTTAGCCTTGCCCTTAAACTAACCTAGCCTAAGAAACATTTTATGTTTGCACAACATTTCATTGCTACTTTCACACTCGTTCTCATCACTTTAACACTTTAACACTTTATTATGTTTGCCATTTTACAATATTTTATGATGATTATAACAGGATATACAAACAGCCCTTTACAAACAAACGCTTTTTGGGCAAAGGTGTGGAGAGAGAGGGAAAACACACATCTATAGAAACAGTAGAAAGGTGAAAAAGACTTGAATCCAGACACAGTCATATTCTAAATATTAGCCCAGTAGGGTCAGTACTGCTGTACCAAAGGCTACATCAGACACCCATTCATCACAATCACCAGTAAAACTGCAGTTTAATATATCCTCTTACCAAAATTCTCCTGACATAACTGGGGGGCTGCGCCCATTCAGACCCCACCCCCCCCCGCTAGTTAACTAACCTAGCCTGGGCATTGATTACTTATCCTATTATAACCTCGCTGGGATCGCTGGGAGGGTGGGGGGATTTCGCCCCTCCAGACCCCCCATGTGTTATATCTCATTTCCGTCGGGTTATAGGGATTAGAAATGCTGCAAATTGTCAGTTCTATAACTTGAGGACGGTTATAACTCGTGCCTTGTAATGCTTTAAACTGCATTACAGTAGAACCCAATCACCAAGTAAACATCTTCGCCACAAGCCTTATTACTTAACTCCCTGAAGCGGTACAATTCTAGAGTCCTTTCCCGCCCTTATTATTATGTTTTCCTCCAGACCTTCACAGATCACTTGTGATACCTCTAACACGTAATTATAAAGTGGAGGAGAGCTGCCCCTTCACCCTCCCTCCCCCCTAAACGACCCCCTTGAACCCCTCAAAAATATACTATGGTAAATATTAATATTCTACCCTCACTATAACCTAACCTAACCTCAATATAACCTAGCCTAACCTCACTATAACCAAGCCTAACCTTACTAATAACCTCCTAGAGAGACTCCAAAAAATTAATTACTAACCTTACCTCAATATAACCTAACCTAACCTGATAAAATTCTAGTTCCCCGCAATTAAGTCTCGCTAGGAGGTTATTGGTAAGGTTTGGTAAAGTTATAGTGAGGTTAGGTTAGTAAAATTATTTTGGGGGATCCAGAGGATGGGGTCATTTAGGGGGGGCAGGGGGGTTGCAGGTGGCATCTTTCCCTACTTTATATTTACGTGTTAGAGGTATCTGAAATGATCTGTTAAGGTCTGGAGGAAAAAAAAACACTAATAAGGGCGGGAAAGGACTCTAGAATTTATCTGAGGTAAAGGCAAAGTTCTGAGGCTTTTATAAGTCTTGTCTATATATTTGAGCATTTATCATCTCTAAGTTGTCACCACCCTTTCCTACGTACCTTTATAAGTCTTTGTGGAGTAGATGAAGTCGATCCTCAGCCTGAGAGGCCTGTAAGAGCAGTAAATGTAGCGCCGCGGGCGCCCGGCCACTTCCACTGGTAATATTTTGAATATTGGCTTCGAGACAACGCCGTCACAACGGGCGCGAGTGGCCAACAGCTGATCCTGCCTGGCTACGATTCAGCCACCTAATAATCAACAATTATCCTTAATCCGAGCTTTGAACCCTATTTAAGTCCTTCGGCCCGGCCATTCATGTCACATCCACTTAATATATTATCTTTGGGCCGAGTCAAGGAAGACTGTGTTGGGGCTGTACGAATTTATCAATAATTGGCCCGATATACAGTTCCCGCTGCAGGGCCGACATCGGCTTCATCCGATTCGCCGAAACCAGTCGCCCTGCCGCCGGTGCCGATACGTACCCGGCACAAACCGACACAGGCCCGCATAGCACATGTTTGCTGGGGAGTTTGTTTGTAAAGAAAAAAACGGGGTTTTTGCGTTCCATTTGTGACACGCGAACCCAGAACCAGGAACTGAACCCAACCCTGAACTGAAAGAACTGTCTTGACCCCACCTGAAGAACCGTCACCCCAGAATATCCCACCTGAAGATCCGTCACCCTGCCAAACTCTGGGGTGACGGATCTTCAGGGCTTTATCTAATCACTATTTACAGATTTCTACAGATGTTCTTCACAAGTTTCTCAGATTTGTATAGAATTTGTCTGGCAACACTGTCACTGTCCCCACGCGCCGCGGAGGTAAACACAAGCACGCCGGTGTAGCCGCCTCGCCTTATTTAAAACAGCAGTAATAATGGTGAGTGTCTTGGCAGGATTTGTGTATCTCTTGGTAACACGCAATAGCATAGGAATGCAAGGGCAGGGTGAGTCAGTACTAAAGGCCAGGAGGGAGGCAGGGCAGGATAGCGTTACGTATCACTAAACGTTTTCGGTGCCAGTGATAAGACGTTTTTGTTCTCGCCGCTCTTTGATACCTATATGAGATAATGTGCCGAAAACATGATGATGGTATGCAGACAGCAGAACAGACACTGGAGGTACGAATGTTCTACTTGATTACCAGACACCTTACTTTGATGCAGGAAAACCTTGACTTATATTTCTAAGAGACCTGTAAGTAGCTATGTGGCAAAAAATATCAAAGTTGTTAAATGCTATTGCAAGAGGTATCAGTGGAAAGGTCTTGAAACAAACTTTCCAATGACACCAAGATGGCCCTCCTAGGACCTAAAATAAGAAAGTTACATCAAATAGAAGTTCGCCTTTTGGGCATATTTTTGTCTTATAAAAGCAACAGGATGATTGTGACCGATAAAAATTTGGCATAATGAACACAGCCAAGAACACTCAAGTTAGGTTAGGTTTCATTAAAACATATAAGGTTAGGTTTCATTAAAACCTATAAGGTTAGGTTAAGTTTCATTAAAACCTATAAGGTTAGGTTAAGTTTCATTTTTTTTTTCATTTAAATTTTTTTTTTTTTTTTTTTTTTTTTTTTTTTTTTTTTGGTTTGCGCAAAATAAAACAAGCACCATTAGAACAAGCACCTATTGTAGGCCAAGAAAAAGTAGTTGGTGTCTCTGAAAACGAACGTGAAACTCTCCTCCATAATTACCAAACAAACAAACAGAACAAACGAACAACGAAATGAAAAACAGTGCATTGACATCGATTACAGATAGCCTAATAAAATTGTTGCTACTCGATAAAAACTTATCAAATTCGACGTATAGACGGACAAATAACTAAAGAAACTTATTTTATTAGTTTCAAGATTGATTTCACTCGCCTTCAGCAAAATTGACGAGCGTATTGGCGACCTGTCACGAAACACATCTCCATTTTCGCGGAATATACGTGATTTCAGAAATGTTCCGAGAATTTTCGAGAATTGTTTCTGCAACGAGTTGAGGGGTCAATGTGTGTACTACGTCATCAAATCATGTGTAAGCTCGTGCAATCACAGGAAAACACACTAAAAACTGATTTCTTAGGGGGGTTCACAACACAACTTTTGTGCTAAATTTTGCCAATTTCGATGAAAAGAAAACGGGGCTGAGCTGAATTGTTGACAAAGTTGTCAAGCGTGAAATCGGAGAATATGCACATACCTACTGTAAGCATCCATACATTTGGATGTTTACTCCAATTTAAGATGATGGAACTGATCATTCTGATGCACTATTGGAGCTTTGAGTGTAATATTCTCAAAAAGCAATTTTTAAAACATTTAGCCATCTCATGCATTTCTGGGTTGCCCTGCTTGATACTCAGGAATACAAGGAGTTAGCTTAGCAGGCAACATCCATGTTTGTGCAGATGCCAAAATTATATCTGTGAGCAAGGTTTCTCAAGCTTAGTTTTAATCAAGGCAAAGAAAAGGAATGCCATTCCGAATTTGGATCCTATCATGCTGTATCCGGTCATTTCGCCCACATGCCATTTCGCCACACCATGGAGTCATTTCGCCCACAGGTCAATTCGCCCACACTATGGAGTCATTTCGCCCAAGGTTACTGTTGGTTCATTCCATTTCTGCGAGAGGAAGATATAGTTACATGACTCCGTGACATGGATCGTGTGGGCGAATTGAGTGGGCTTCTAGTGTGCCCATACCCCCCCTCTCCCATAAAACAAGCTTGGGGGCCTGGGGCAATGCGGGATATTTAGCTGGGGTACAAAATATGCGTCGCAACCACATCGTTTTTGAGTTAGGGTTGTTTAAAAAATTCCCTAGATGTAGGGAATATTCATTGGATTTCTTCTGAATCCAGAGATGTGTGAACCTGACGATCCTCACAGAATGATGACCGAAGTGTCGAGAACCCCCCCAACCCCCCGAAAAAGGTTTAGGATTTATTTAGTGTGTCGAGAACCCCCCCAACGTTAGGAGGTTAGGTTAGGGTAGGTTAGATTTGGGTAGGGTATAACTTTGGAAGAAGTCCTTCACCCCTATCTTTTTTTTCTTCCCCCTATAGCTAACAAGCCTGGGGAACTGGCGGGAATACGGGGTTTTTGGGTGGGGGAAGCAAATATAAGTGATTTATGGCTCTGGAAAAAATCATCAAAGTCACTATGTATAAATCTAGGGAATTCCCTAAATTAGGGATTTCCCTAGATACCCATTGCTAGGGAATTTTCCTTAATTGATATATGTATAGATTTGGACAATTTTGGGAGTGCAATAAATGAGTCATGTCTGCCTTCCCTACCCAAAAACCCAAGTTTTCCATAAGGCCACCATGCTTGCTGGTCATAGGAGGTCAAAGAAAAACCTAACCTTTCTAGCCAGAAGGGGCTGCGCCCCCCATGGACCCCCTAAGGGTTGCTAATCTAACCTCACTATAATCCCCTAAAAGTTACTAACTTAACTTCATTATAACCCTCTAAAAGTTACTAACTTAACCTCACTATAACCCCTTTAAAGTAACTAACCTAACCTAACTATAACCCCCCTAAAAGTAACTAACATAACCTTACTATAACCCTCTACAAGTTGCTAACCTAACCTTAGTTGTGATACGACTTGAGAAAGTAAAGGGAATAAAAAAAAAAAAAAAAAAAAATTTTGCAATCTGGGGAAAAATCGCTAGCCATCTAAGGAAAATCCCCAGAAAAATTATCACCCTACATTTAAAGCCTCAATGTACCCTAGCATCATAATCACATCATTAAACACTGTATATATGAGTAAATAGTCCTTTCAACTTACCTTTAAAGTTGAGATACACCGTGACGGCTGGCAAATGGCGGGTACCGATGTTATAAAGGGTACGGGATGGGGTGATTTGTATAACTACGTATTAAGTGGTAGTTATCGACAACAACTATTTTCTACTGATTTTCTATTAAAGTCCAATGTGGCAGGTTTATCAAGTGCAATAACCTTTCGTTTACAAAATGAGTTTGTGGCGCACACACAAAGTCCTTTGGTTTCTCGTTATTACACTCCTAATAAAATTGCAGTACGTAGCTACAAGTCACCATCACCACAACCTTCTGTGCCCGTGACCGCCAGTGAATGAAGTGAACCGAGGTGAACAGTTGAACCCTCCGCCATACGTGACGTCACTTGTCACTCGTCACTAATAAATACTCGCTGAGTATTTATTAGAAACCAATATATTCCCCTATATGATTATTATGCAATATATATGCTTAAATATATCAGAAAGGTTGATGTGGTACGAATTTAGAGCATTTCATATCCATATATGCAATAATTCATGCAAACTACGTGTTCCTTACACAGGGACTACTTATCTAGCTGTAGTCAAGGGTGTACTAGGGCTCAGTCTAGCTAGGAAGTGCTCGGGAGTGGATTTGACTGGACTTAGAATTTTTTGAGGCACCTCACATTTCATAGCGGCCGTGTGGGTTAACCAAGGCCGAGCGCACGCTGGAACCTTTACAGATGTGAAGTACAATAAGCATACAATACAGTGCAGTAGTTCATTTCAGTCAAAGCCGGAAGGATGAGTTCCAAAGTATTTCCTTGGGTAGTTTTGGTTAGGTTAGGTTAGATTTGGTTAGGTTAGGATAGGTTAGATTTGGTTAGGTTAGATTTGGTTAGGTTAGATTTGGTTAGGTTAGGTTAGGTTATCAGTGGGTCAAGCCCCCTGCTAGTTGTAGGCTACTGCTAGTAGCCTGTTCCGGCTACAAAAGAAAATAATTAGGATCATTACAAATTCGGGCTATTTTTGATCATACTCACCCTTTATTTAAGAATATGAACATCTTGAAATTATTGACATAAACAAATTACAGTTTGGGAATTATATGCACAAATTAGTTACTGGTGGTCATTATATTAACTTGCTCCTCAACATAACTACCCCCCCGCAACTGTGAACACCTCCGTATACCACAACATAACCTGACAGTTTTTCAACACTCACTAGCCTACCTGGTCCCAAAGATATGGAATAATATACCCGACTCTGTTAAGACCCTACCAACATTATGTTCATTTAAAAGGCAATACAAAAAGTATTTATTGTCCCAATACTGACAAGGTATTTGTTCTAATATTTGTTCTAATATATTTCCAATGATGGTCATGTAGATGTATTATAGTGCCAACAATACATTTTATTAGCATTCTACAAATGAATTTTTGAGCAATTGTCTATGTCTTTCTCCTGATTTTTTTTTTGTTTTTTTTTTGTTTACCTTGTTTTTCTTTTTTTTTTCTTTCTTTTTTCTTCTTCTTTTATGTAAATGCTACTGACGTCCTAGATAAACTTGTTTGTAAACTACAGAGATGCTGCCCGAATAGCCGTATGGCTTCGTATGGGCTGCTTACACAAATTATGTTATATACCGTATTTGCCGGCGCATAAGACGCAGTTTTTTCCCTTAAAAAAGAATGCAAAGTTCACCCTGCGTCTAATGCGGCCATATTAGCGAATGAGAGGTCGGGCAGTGAATGCAGAACAGCCGGTGGTGTATTACTAAAGGGATCTGGAGTGATCTGTGTTGAGCAGTAGTCCACTGAGCACAAATTTGTAACTGTGTTTTCAACAGTAATGCATAATACTAAGAAAAGGTTGGAGTTTAAGAGAAAACAAGAGCTGGGGCAACAAGATAGCGATTGTTGCTGCCAAGATGGCCGTGTCAGATGTAAACATCATCCACCCCCCTCTGCTGCTCTCCATTGTAAAACGTCTCGGCGACGCCCTCCGCGCACCCACCATGGGTCATTACCGCTCAGACTTCTCCCCGCACCCATGGAAAAGACAAACATCCCGCATATTAGATGTCGCCTTAACCCGCATTCGACTCGGGCCACACAAGTTGACACAACAGTTGAAATGAGATGATAGTAGGGAGGCAGAAAATAGTGTTGGAATTTTCGCTGGAATGAGTATTGTTGATAAATGGAATAGTGAAACAAAGAGCGTGTTAAAGTTTTATTTGAAGGAGTGTGAGCGGTGAGAGGGAGATGTAGTATCTTGGGGAGTCTGTCTATACACACAGGGATGGAAAAGGGCGTCGTGCTTTGTATTTTTATTTGACAGCGAGTCATTGTACAACGTGGGGACAAGAGGTGCGCGGCGTGTGTCTCTGTGTGTCCTTTGGCTGCTTGAATTACCTGGCTGGTGTTGCAGTTGTGTCGGCAAGGACAAGTCAGGTCAGCGTCGGGTCACCCTCGGGCCTCTAATCCTGGTCGCAGACAGGGGGGTGGCCTAAGCCGATGCAGGTGTGTATGTGCGTGTGTGTTTTTAGCGCCGCTACAGTGGTAAGCAGGGTGGGATAGGAGACAGCATAGGCCTTTGTACCACCTCGACCCTCAATCCTCACCCCTGTACCTCTACGGATAAGGAAACTGTATGAAAGAGTGCTAGTAAAAAGGCTGCAATGGTACCTGTAGACGGGACAAAAGTCTTCCACACGGTACACCAAGACCAAGACCCATCACGGCGCCACACCGTCCCCCTCAAGGCCGAATCACATAATACCATCAAGGTGAAATTGGTGACAGGGCACCGTCTCATCACATCCGTTAGAATTTCTTACATTCAAACAAATAGACGTGTTACACTAAATGGTGCGCCGCCATCACAGCTCCAATACATCACTGTCCTGTCACGTAACGGTTTCTGGGGAAGAATTTTTTTAACGTAATGAGACTGTGCCGTGCTGATAATTGTCGTTTTCTCAAGGCTTTATGTACCCAAAACAATATCTTTTAGAGTTCCACTCCTCTTCTTCATCGGACAGAAGTGCTATTAATGCAAATTTCTTCAAGCATAGCCTCTGAGGCACCATGTCTGCATAGAGGGTGAGCAGGAACGGCCGAAAATTACGGAACCATGACGAATAGTGTGAATACAAGGCACGGCTGACGGAACGCTGCCGTGATTTCAGAGTGTGAATCAGCCTTCACCTATACCTTCCTGAAGAAGACTAATCAACCCTCGCGACTGTGATAGATTCATAGGTGTAAAGCAGTGCAAATATCGTCGATTCCGACAACGGTGCCCTTCACAAATTACAACAATAACAACAAGGTAGAGATGGTTACCTTACAGTGTTATCTAAATATCTTCGTGAATTTTTGTTATTGGACAACCACCGATTTCGAGGCCGAAACTTAAGTCCTCCTGAATAGTTTTGATGTGTTTTGAATTAATCTGTGTTCCGTTTTTGTCGGAAATCAATGTTTGTTTACATGTGTGTATGTGGGGGAGGCAACCTGCCCCTCCAGGTCTGCCCCGCAAACATTGCTACGCTTCACACTGCCATATTATTGGTAATTTTCGTTATTTCTCTATATCATCTGTTACTAAACCAAACCCCACCTCTAACCTAACCAAATCTGATTTAACCTAACTTAACTTTCTGGCTGAAGTTTAAAGGTAGATTTTCGGTACTACGTGTAATGCCATTATTATTCAATTGCGCCATGGGAAATGGGGCTCAAAATACTCAGAATGAAGAAAGCTACACGATGGTGTAGGTAAGAGTTCTAGGACTTTTGAAAGCCTACTACCAAAATAATACCAATATCTATACTGCAAATTTTCCACAAAGTCTAAACACATGGCAGAAAAGCAACAAAGGCATACCTACAACATTAAATCTAAGCTATATGTCATAGGTAGCAAATATTAGAATATCAATTCGTGGGGGCATCCTGCAATATACAGTCGGCGCAAAAAAACTTAGGACGCCAAAAAACTTAGGGCGGGAATAACGTCCTTAGCTGTTTTGACAATTTCGGTGGGAGCGATTGAATTTTTTTACGTTTTTTGTATGTCTGGCAGTGTATTAGGGTTTCTGCTGTAGATTCCTTGCTCCTGCCCGCTCTGTATCTTCCAAGTCATCATAGGAAGAGGTTGTTGTGTTTGGTTCTCCAACCTTCCTACACCCCCATTCGCCCCTACATCTTCTACCACCTTCTCCAGGTATACTAATGCATTATGCCGGGCAAATCTCTATCCATTGTGAAGAAAACACATATAGTAACCTTGTATCGAAGTGGGAAAACAATTGGCCAGATAGCGAGGGAGATGTGTGTTTCCAAACATACCGTCTCGGTGGGTGCAGGCGGGTGCAAGATGTTGAGTTAGAGACTGTTTTGGCGTGGAAGAAAGGTCAGGGCGGCCAAGAAAACTTCAAAGAAGACTGATCAACTGCTCATAAGGTTTGTTGATGTCAATAATCATTTGAGCAGTTGATCAGTCTTCTTTGAAGTTTTTCTTGGCCACCCTGACCCTTTCTTCCACGCCAAAACAGTCCTTAACTCACCATCTTGCGCCCGCCTGCACCACACCGAGACGGTATGTTTGGAAAACACATCTCCCTCGCTATCTGGCCAATTGTTTTCCCTCTTCGATACAAGGTTACTATATGTGTTTTCTTCACATTGATGGAGATTTGCCCAGCATAATACTTTATTAGACCTGGAGAAGGCGATAGAAGATGGAGGGGGGAATGGGGTGTAGGAAGGTTGGAGAACCAAACACAACAACCTCTTCCTATGATGACTTGGAAGATACAGAGCGGGCAGCAGCGAGGAATCTACAGCAGAAACCCTAATACACTGCCAGATATACAAAAAACGTAAAAACATTCAATCGCTCCCACCGAAATTGTCAAAATAGCTAAGGATGTTATTCCCGCCCAAGTTTTTTGGCGTCTTAAGTTTTTTTGCGCCGACTGTATTATGATTTATGACCGATTTTGGTTACACTGTCATTCTCTTTACATTTTAACGAGTATAATTTTTCATTCACATTCATTGCACTGTGAATATTGTATTTAGGTACATGCTCATAATCATTTGCTTTCCCCTACAAATCCTTTTTTTTTTTTAATAACTTGATACTTTTACGGGAAAAAAAAATTCCCTCAAAAACACCAATATTTTTTTTCTTCACAAAACCTCTTTGTAAAATAGGGGTGCGTCTTATGCGCCGGCAAATACGGTAACTTTATTAACGTATGCTTATGGTAAGCATATTAAAGTGTTTCAAGTGTTTCAAGTGCTAGGCTAGGTTTATTTTGGTTAGGCAATTTTCTCTAGATATAAGGAAATTACCCTAGATCTAGGGAATTTTACCCCCCCCTACACAACTCTTTAATTACGTGTTTCCGACGCATAATTTGTTCCCCATCCGAAAACCCCGCCTTCCCACAGGTCCCCAAACTTGTTTGGGGCAAGTGGGAGAGTATGGGCAAACACTAGAAATTTACCGTCATTTCGCCCAAGGTTACTTACTGGTGGTTCATTCCATTTCTGCCAGAGGAAGATATAGTTACATTACTCCGTGACATGGATCGTGTGGGTGAATTGACTTTAGAGTGGGTGAATTGACTCTTAATGTGGGCGAAATGACCGGTAACCTATCATGCGGGTTGCACTTGAAAATCATATGATATCTCGATTTAAGCTGATAGCAGACAAATTGCAACAGCAGCCAAGCCACTGATTTTTGTTTCTTGAATGAAAAGTAAAGGCTTTGTTTTCTGGATTACCAAACATAACGCATATTATGTGCAATTTTACTTGAGTTTCATGAAAAAAAATACATTTGCTCTGGAATTCATAAATATTTATTTTTGTCTTGTATATTTATAGTTTTAGACCGCATGTGTTATTTATTATACAGAAGAATATGTAAACTGAATAGAGAATGAGTGAAACAGTTTTTTCCTACCAATACATTAACTTTTGTAGAATGATATAGTCTATATATGATATTATAGTATATTTACAATGTCAAGAGCCGTGAGATTTTAGAGATATAAAAAAATTGAGGTGGACAGCTTTTATCAAATCACCACTAGGGGTGGACGACATCAAAAAAGGTTGAAGAACACTGGAATAGAACATACCAAACCTAACCTTAACCTAACCTTATAGGCTTATAGGTTTTAATGAAAACTAACCTAACCTTAACCACAAAGTATACCTAACCTTATAGGTTTTAATGAAACCTAACCTAACCTTAACCACAAAGTATATCTAACCTAACCTTATAGGTTTTAATGAAACCTAACCTAACCTTAACCACTAAGTATAACTAACTTAACCTTAACCTTAACCATGCATAACATTCGGTGATGAAATATATTTTTTTGGTTATAATGGACGAGAACTTCGCGGTCACCAGACCTTAATACTCATAAGAACATAAGAAAATAAGGAAGCTACAAGAGGTCGTGAGACCTACACGAGGTGGTTCCTGTTACTTAACTACCTACATCCACCTCTCTTCCCCATCCATGAATTTATCCAGACTCCAGAACTCCAGACCCCAATAGACTCCGCATTGACCACCTGACGACTGAGTCCATTCCAATCATTCACCACCCTATTTGTGAACCAGTTTCTCCCTATTTCCTTTTTAAACCTATGCTTTTCCAGCTTGAATCCGTTACTTCTTGTTCTACCCTGCTTACTAGCCATAAAAACTTTTCCTACATCGCCTGTATTGTATCCCTTTATCCACTTAAAAGCTTATATCAGATCGCCCTTTACTCTACGCCTCTCGAGTGAATGTAAATTTAATAGCTTCAATCTCTTCTCATAACTAAAGTTACGCATCCCATGAATAATTTTGGTCATCCTTCTCTGCACTGATTCTAACAAGGCTATATCCAGCCTGTAATACAGAGATAAAAACTGTACCCCATAGTCTAGGTGAGGTCTGACTAGAGCCAAATAAAGCTTTAGAATAACCTCAGCACTTCTACTTTTAACACTTCTGGTAGTGAATCTTAACACCCTGTTAGCTCGATTTCTAGCCTCAATACATTGATTCTTAGGAGGAAGGTCTGAGCTAACCCTCACTCCCAGATCTTTCTTACCTACCTGATCTTTTCAGCCTCTTTTCAGACTTGCCTCCTCTGCAATCTCTTTTGGTCTAAAACCAGCCTTGTATAGGTATGTTTCCTTTTTACATCATTCTATAATTTTGTCATTCATTCTGTGATTTTTGGTTCTAAATTTCTTGTTTAAATTTTATTTTTAGTATAGATTTTTATCCCTTACGTCACTAATGTAATTATTGTTCTGAAATTTTTTGTCTCATTTGGTTATGTAAATATGTTAATAATGCGTTACATAGTGATGTAATTATTGAGTAATTTTTTGGAGGAGTTTTGCTGTGTTTTATTTTTTAGGTTGTTAATTGTCATTCCTTGTGTTTTTTCTTTTAGATAGTTTTTAGTATAGAAATATCGCCCTCTTTTCTTGTTAATGCATTTAGTATTGCTATTTTTACTTGGACAAAGTGTATCCTATTTTTTTTATTATTATTATTATTTTATTTTATGACTTTAAAAATTCTGTAAAACTGGTACTTTGTCAATAAACTACTACTACTAGGGAGTAGATAAGGGTGATCTGATCCCTTGTGAGTTGTGGCTTATGCCCCATCACCACACTACCTAAACCAGGCTTCACAATGTAGCGCTCGATTTCACAGTATCTGGCGCACAGACAGCAGAGATGACACCCGTCACACTTAATTAAGCACTGACAGTTGCAAGGCGTGGTAAAGCAAACCCTCATCTATGGGTGAGTTGCCACATCTGAAAATCAATCAAAATAATTCACTTTTAACGGTTGAGGAGAGGATAAAGGCCGTGCAGTGCATCGCTACGCCAACTACTTTGACTTCCACTGTACATGTCCCTTTTTACCCCTATGTTGTGTTTTTAAAACTTTTGGATCATCCATTTGGGGTCGTTTTCCCCTGATCCTATCCCCCTATAAGAAATATTCTTTTTCTGACCTGCAATTAAATTGCTGACGGGTATTATAATCCATTTCCACACTGACCTCCCCGACACCCCCCTCCGTCCCGACCACAGATCTCATCTCACACTCCCTCTTGCCCCTGTTAATCCCTTCCAGGTATCTTCTTAATCCTGCATAATTAGCCTTTCTGAAGTCAGGTACTCTATGCTTATTAACACTTCAACTTCCTACTTCCCATTTTAAGCAAAACCTGAATTCACAATGATCGCTGTTCCCTAACGTTCCTCCAACTTCCACCTCAGTAACTAAATCTTCCCTGTTTGTTAGTAATAAATCTAGAATATTATCTCCCCTAGTAGGCTCCTTGATTGCTTGCTTTAGGAAGTTATCTTGAACTAGTTTTAACAAATCCTCTGCGTCATTGGCTCCTATAATTAAATCACGGTCAATGCTCCTAAGATTAAAGTCTCCTACCACGCATAATCAATTATATTTACAAGCCTTGCTTATTTCCTGCCATATAAGAGCTAAATCTTCTTTACATAAGTTTGGAGGCCTGTACACTACACCCAAGACCAACCTATCAGTTCCTTCTCTAATTTCCACCCATAAAGACTATGCCATCATCCGTTTTTATAATGTTGTTAACACAATACTGCAATGTATCCCTGGCATATAGTGCAACTCCTCTGCCTCTCCTTCCTAACCTGCCCTGTGAAATAACTTATATCCCGCTCTCTCAACTTCTGGATTAAATACTTTGCCTGTCATATCTAACTGTTTCTGTTAATGCTATTATATCAAAATCTTCTACACTAGATGTTCCTCTCAGTAAATCTATCTTTTTTAACATAGTTACTCCTACAGTTTGTATAATAAACCTTTAAGTTGCACTTCTTCATCTTGTCAATTTTCCCACCAGCTGTATTTACGCTGACTCTGTTTTAGCCCTGTCTTTTTCCTAATCCTGCTATCTTCATTCCTGACTTGACCAACAATATTCTTTCCTTGACTATCATGATTACTGTACACACAAACCTCGATTTCCCGGATATCGGATTTGCCGGACAAAATCCGAGGTCCGGGGATAAGTCAGTCTCGAACATTTTTTTTTTTTTTTTTTTTTTTTTTTTTTTTTTTTTTTTTTTTTTTTTTTACGTTGAAATGCCTGGTCCTGTTCGTAAATTGACCAAGTTGTCCGGTGGTCCGAGCGTCTCCTGTCACCCCTGGTCAGTGTCCGCGCCTCCCGCCAGGTGGCAGCATGCTCAGCGGTCGTATTGTTTATATTTGGGCACACAACATTCACGGTTCACCTGCACAGCCTCCGTCAGTCACCTGACTCCCACTGCCCCTGGTGCAGGAACGTCTCTTGAGATTATTGAACACTTTCTGCTGCCTCCCGCCAGGTGGCTGCATGCTCAGTGGACGTAAAAGTCCACGGCGGGGTAGTTGATATTGTCGGTTGCCGGTTGCCAGACAGTAAATACTAGAGTAGGATAAACGTCCGGGGGTGGGTAATGGCATCGGACTTTTTTTTTTTTTTTTTTTTTTTTTTTTTTTTAATACTTGTGATTCCCGGACTTTTGCGGTTCCCGGACCAGTGCTCCCCCCTATTAGTCCGGGAAATCGAGGTTTGTGTGTACTAACGTTTTTTTTTTTTTTTTTGCTCAGTAAACCGTGCAGTACTAATCTACTTCCGCATATCGCTCAAAAATTATATCAGATATTTTTTTATTTTTTATAGTTATCTAATAGCGCACACGACACCCTCCTCACCCGACGACTAATTCAACACTGACAAAGTGCGACAAACTGTGTGTTTAACTGTGTGACAAGTGACTCAGGACCAGGGCCGGATAGCCAATCACAGGCTCAAATTTCGTTTTTTTCCGCCAATAGTCAATAAAGCTAGGTTAGCTAATCAGAAGTTTCGGGAGCCAATCATAGGCTCTCAATTAAGACAATGGATCTTTGTACTGTAAGGCTTTGATTTGAATCAGTTTATGGCGAGTGCTGGATTGTGTAGGATGTGGGTGGGAGTGTGGGTGTTCAGAGGCATATAGACCGGCCCGCTGCGGGGAGACAAAGCGGCGCTACATTCTCCCTGCTTCCCACAACCTCAGTAGGTAAGAGGGTTAAGGTTAGGTTAGGTATACTTTGTGGTTAAGGTTAGGTTAGGTATACTTTGTGGTTAAGGTTAGGTTAGGTATACTTTGTGGTTAAGGTTAGGTTAGGTTTCATTAAAACCTATAAGGTTAGGTATACTTTGTGGTTAAGGTTAGGTAAGGTTTCATTAAAACCTATAAGGTTAGTTAAAAGTTAGGTTTGGTATGTTCTATTCAATCACTTCCGTTATCTGAGACCCTGACAAATTTTTCCCGGCAAAGTTTTAGTGCTTTTTCTGATGGAGATAAGTGTTTTTAATGGAAACGGCGACCATGAAATATGGTGATTATTATTATTATTTTTTTAACTATGGGTTTCCAGAAAATAAAACTATCTCCATTAGAAAAAGCACCTATTCTAGGCCAGGACAAATTAGTCGGTGTCTCTGAAAACAACCGCGAAGTCCTCGTCCATTATTACCGCTTGTTTTGCGGGAGAAAGGGGAGTATGGGCAAACTAGAATAATACCGTAAATTTAAGTAAATTGGTACTTTTAACCAGTAGCCTCATTGAGTACGATGTCAAAAGACCATGGGTGACATCACATCAAGACTTGAGTTTTTCCCATGTATTTTGATGTGTTAAAAATAATGGTCACATTAGAAATTGTGTCTCATTCAGAAATACCTCATTTTGCTATTGTCCACCCCGCCATAACAAACTGGGGATGACATAAGGCCGAAAATACAAAAATATATTGCCGATAAAGTCTATGGGAATCTCTTACCTATTCCCGGAAAAATCTCCTCGTTGTAGTTAAATCTTTAACTACAACGGTAAAACTGCAGTTTAATACAATTACATAGATATTGGTTGCGTAACCTGACATAACTGGTAGGGCTGCGCCGCTGCGCCTTCACAAGATCCTCGCTAGTTTGCTAACATAACCCGAGTTTTGGTTGAGTAACCTAACCTAAAGCAGAGATAACTGCAAAATAATGCATTTCCGACAATTTTGAATGTGACCATAATTTTTAACACATCAAAATACTTAGGAAAAGAGTACAGTAAACCCTCTATAATTCAATCTAATTGGGGGGAGGCCTGGGTCGAATTAGCCGAAAGTCCGAATTATCTAATGGTTACCTCTAGCCCCCCACACAATAAGAACTCACTCAAACATGCCAAAACAGCACAGATTGTATTACATGTACTCACCAAAACATGGCTAATACTGAAGTCTAGAAATGCAGTACTACTGTACACTGAGCACTCGGGCGTCACTGATGGCGTCTTCAGGCAGAGGCTGCGTTCAGTAAAGCAACGCGCACAGGTGCACACGGAGGCGCACAGTGATGTCAGTCAGTATACAGTATGCCTACTATTGCCTATGGTCAATTCAAGAACCTTAGAGCCAAACTCTCCTCCCCCGAGGAGGAGCTTGTCAGGCCAGCTTCGCTGTGGCCTCTTATTGGTTGAAAAAATTCAGTGGAAATCGGGCATCCTACAGTCCTTTGTTATTTCTTTAAAAACACACCATATATTTGCTTTGAGTGCATAAAAAGTCCTCGATTCACCATCGTTAGTAAATGTGTTTATACTTTGACACAAAGTAAGCCAGATACTCTTCATGAAGACGAGATATTGAGAGGGAAATATAAAGATTCGTTAAATTCTGAGTGAGGGAGGAGGTGAAGAGAGTCAACTGAGGGCGCTGTCACCTTTTAGAGGTGAAACAAGCAAACCCTTAACCTGACCTGTCCTCCCAACGCTAATGACCTCACGCCTGAGGCTCCCTACCAGGCCATGCCTTGAGGCGATATAGCAGGTCACAGGGGAGAGAGAGAGAGAGAGAAAAAAAAATTAACAATGATTCAATAATTTTTCTCCTTCCTCCTCTTCCTGATGTCATTATTGCATCATAAGCTTTGAAAATGACTAATAATTAGGGGAGCGAGGTCATTAAGTAGATATAAAATTTAGATTTTTCTGTTATTTATATAACTGTGTGTGTCTGTGTGTGTGTGTCTGTCTGTCTGTGTCTGTCTGTCTGTCTGTGTCTGTGTCTGTGTCGTGTCTGTGTGTGTGTCTGTCTGTGTGTGTGTGTGTGTGTGTGTGTGTGTGTGTGTGTGTGTGAGAGAGAGAGAGAGAGACATATATGCAGGAGAGAGATCTATGCAGGAAGGAGAGATCTATGCAGGAAGGAGAGATCTATGCAGGAAGGAGAGATCTATGCAGGAGAGAGAGATGTGCAGGAAGGAGAGAGATATACAGGAGAGAGATCTATGCAGGAAGGAGAGATATATACAGGAGAGAGAGATGTGCAGGTAGGAGAGATATATACAGGAGAGAGATCTATGCAGGAAGGAGAGATATATACAGGAGAGAGATGTGCAGGAAGGAGATATATACTGGAAGAATCTATGCAGGAAGGAGGGTATATACAGAGAGAGATCTATGCAGGAAGGAAGATATATACAGGAAGAGAGATGTGCAGGTAGGAGAGATTTACAGGAGAGAGATCTATGCAGGAAAGGGGAGATATATACAGGAGAGAGATGTGCAGGAAGGGGATATATACAGGAGAGAGATCTATGCAGGAAGGAGAGATATATACAGGAGAGAGAGATGTGGGAGGAAGGAGAGATATATACAGGAGAGAGATCTATGTAGGGAAAAGATATATACAGGAGAGAGATCTATGCAGGAAGGAGAGATCTATGCAGGAAGGAGAGATATATACAGAGAGAGATCTGTGCAGGAAGGAGAGCATCTATGCAGAAGGAGAAAATATATACAGGAGAGAGATCTGTGCAGGAAGGGAGCATCTATCCAGGAAGGAGAGATATATACAGGAGAGAGATCTATGCAGGGGAGGGAGATCTATGCAGGAAGGAAGAGAGATGCGGAAGGAAGATATATACAGGAAGAGTGGCAGGAAGGAGAGATCCCATGCAGGAGAGAGATCTATGCAGGAAGGAGAGATATATACAGTAGAGAGAGATGTGCAGGAAAGGGGAGATCTATGCAGGAGAGAGTCTATGCAGGAAAAGGAGAGATATATACAGAGAGAGAGATGGCAGGAAGGAGAGATCTATGCAGGGGAGAGATCTATGCAGGAAGGAGAGATTAAAACCGGAGAGAAAAGATGTGCAGGAAGGAGAGATCTATGCAGGAAGAGATCTATGCAGGAAGGGGAGATATATACAGAGAGAGATGTGCAGGAAGGAGAGATCTATGCAGGAGAGAGATCTATGCAGGAAGGAGGATATATACAGGAGAGAGATGTGCAGGAAGGAGAGATCTATGCAGGAGAGAGATCTATGCAGGAAGGAAAAGATTATTACAGAGAGAGATGTGCAGGAAGGGAGAGATCTATGCAGGAGAGAGATCTATGCAGGAAGGAGAGAATATACAGGAGAGAGATGTGCAGGAAGGAGAGATCTAGCAGGAGAAAATCTATGCAGGAAGGAGAGATATTTTCAGGAGAGAGATCTATGCAGGAAGGAGAGAGATATACAGGAGAGAGAGATGTGCAGAAGGAGAGATATATACAGGGGAAAAGATCTATGCAGAAGGAGAGAGATATACAGGAGAGAGAGATGTGCAGGAAGGAGAGAAAATTACAGGAGAGAGATCTATGCAGGAAGGAGAGAGAATACAGAGAGAGAGATGTGCAGGAAGGAGAATATATAAAGGAGAGAGATCTATGCGGAAGGAGAGAGATATACAGGAGAGAGAGATGTGCAGGGAAAGGGGAGATATATAAAGGGGAGAGGGTCTATGCAGGAAGAGAGATATATACAGGAGAGAGATCTATGCAGGAAGGGAAAATATATACAGGAGAGAGGGTTGTGCAGGAAGGAGAAATATAAAGGAGAGAGATCTATGCGGAAGGAGAGATATATACGGGAGAGAGATCTATGCGAACTGAGACATATATGCAGGAGAGAGATCTATGCAGGAAGGAGAGATATATACAGGAGAGAGAGATGTGCAGAAGGGAGAGATATATAAAGGAGAGAGATCTATGCAGGAAAGGGGGAGATATATACAGGAAGAGATCTATGCAGGAAGGAGAGATATATACAGGAGAGAGATCTATGCAGAACTGAGACATATATGCAGGAGAGAGATCTATGCAGGAAGGGGAGATATATACAGGAAGAGATCTATCAGGAAGGAGAGATATATACAGGAGAGAGATCTATGCAGAACTGAGACATATATGCAGGAGAGAGAGATCTATGCAGGAAGGAGAGATCTATGCAAAGGGGAGAGAGATGTGCAGAAGGAGAGATATATACAGGAAAGATCTATGCAGGAAGGAGAGATATATACAGGAGAGAGATCTATGCAGGAAGGAGAGACTATGCAGGAGAGAGATGTGCAGGAAGGAGATATATACAGGAGAGAGATCTATGCAGGGAAAGGGGAGATATTACAGGGGAGAGATCTATGCAGGAAGGGGAGATATATACAGGAGAGAGATGTGCAGGGAAAGGGGAGATCTATACAGGAAGAGATCTATGTAGGAAGAAGAGATATATACAGGAGAAGATCTATGCAGGAAGGAGAGATCTATACAGGAGAGAGATCTATGCAGGAAGGAGAGATCTATGCAGGAAGAGAGATATTACAGGAGAGAGATCTGTGCAGGAAGAAGGAAAAGAGATTATACAGGGAGAGAGATCTATGCAGGAAGGAGAGATCTATACAGGAGAGAGATCTATGTAGGGAAGGGGATATATACAGGGGAAGAGATCTATGCAGGAAGGAGAGATCTATACAGGAGAGAGATCTTATGTGGAAGGAGAGTAAGAAGGAGATTATACAGGAGAGAGATCTATGCAGGAAGGAGAGATCTATACAGGAGAGAGATCTTGCAGGAAGAAGAGATATATCAGGAGAGAGATCTATGCAGGAAGGAGAGATCATACAGGAGAGAGATCTATGTAGGAAGAAAAGATATATACAGGAGAGAGATCTATGCAGGAAGGAGAGATCTATACAGGAGAGAGATCTATGCAGGGAAAGGGGAGATCTATGCAGGAAGGAGAATATACAGGGGAGAGATTTGTGCAGGGAAAGGGAGATCTATGCAGGAAGGGGAATATAAAACAGGAGAGAGATCTTGCAGGAAGGAGGGGATCTAGCAGGAAGGAGAGATATATACGGAGAGAGATCTATGCAGGAAGGAGAAAATCTATGCAGGAGAGGAGAGATTATCAGGAAGGAGAGAGGATGGGGCAGGAAGGGGAGATCTATGCAGGAGAGAGATCTATGCAGGGAAAGGGGAGATATATACAGGAAAAGAGATGTGCAGGGAAGGAGAGATCTATGCAGGAGAGAGATCTATGCAGGAAGGGAGATTTTATACAGGAGAGAGAGATGGCAGGAAGGAGAGATCTATGCAGAGAGGAGTCTATGCAGGAAGGAGAGATATATCAGGAGAGAGATCTATGCAGGAAGAAGAGATATATACGAGAGAGATCTATGCAGGAGGAGAGAGATATACAGGAGAGAGAATGTGCAGGAAGGAGAGATATATTTCAGGAGAGAGAGATGTGCAGGAAAGGGGAGATATATAAGGAAGATATCTATGCAGAAGGAGAGATTTTAAAACAGGAGAGAGAGATGGCAGGAAGGAGAGATATATACAGGAGAGGGGATCTATGCAGGAAGGAGAGATATATCAGGAGAAGATCTATGCAGGAAGGAGAGATATATACAGGAGAGAGATCTATGCAGAACTGAGACATATATGCAGGAGAGAGATCTATGCAGGAAGGAGATATATATACAGGAGAGAGAGATGTGCAGGAAGGGAGATATAAAAGGAGAGAGATCTATGCAGGAAAGGAGAGATATATACAGGAGAGAGATCTATGCAGGGAAAGGGGGATATATACAGGGGAGAGATTTGCAGGAAGGAGAGATATATACAGGAGGGGAGATTTGCAGGAAGGAGAGATATATACAGGAGAGAGGGTCTATGCAGACGAGACATATATGCAGGAGAGAGATCTATGCAGGAAGGAGATATTTTACAGGAGAGAGAGATGTGCAGGGAAGGAGAGATATATCAGGAGAGAGAGATGTCAGGAGAAGAGAGATCTATGCAGGAAGGAGAGATATTACAGGAGAGAGATCTATGCAGGAAGGAAAAGATATATACAGGAGAGAGATCTATGCAGGAAGGAGAGATATTACGGAGAGAGAGATGTGCAGGAAGGAGAGATATATAAAGGAGAGAGATCTATGCAGGAAGGAGAGATATATACAGGAGAGAGATCTATGCAGGAAGGAGAGATATATACAGGAGAGAGATCTATGCAGGAAGGAGAGATTATCACAGGAGAGAGAGATGTGCAGGGAAAGGGGAGATATATAAGGAGGGGAGATCTATGCAGGAAGGGAGATATATAAGGAAGAGATCTTTGCAGAAGATGAAATATATACAGGAGAGAGATCTATCAGAACTGAGACATATATCAGAGAGAATCTATCAGGAAGGAGAGATATATACAGGAGAGAGATCTATGCAGGAAGGAGAGATATACTGTATACAGGGGAGAGATCTATGCAGGAAGGAGAGATCTATGCAGGAGAGAGATCTATGCAGGAAGGAGAGATATATACAGGAGAGAGATGTGCAGGAAGAAGAGATATATACAGGAGAGAGATGTGCAGGAAGAAGAGATATATACAGGAGAGAGATCTATGCAGGAAGGAGAGATATATACAGGAGAGAGATCTATGCAGGAAGGAGAGATATATACAGGAGAGAGAGATGTGCAGGAAGGAGAGATCTATGCAGGAGAGAGAGATGTACAGGAGAGAGATATAGAGAAAATTAAGGGCGTGACGGATTACAGGTAGGGGAGAAAATGAGAGAGAATGAATCACGCGCAGTACGCGCGCGCGCGTGTGTGTGAGAGAAAATTTGACGTGAGTCAAGGACAAATTAAGAGGCGAATTTTGGTGAGAGAAGCCGTAAGAAGCCGGCTTCTTACGGCTTCTCTCTCGTTTTCGTGCCTCGCCGGAACGGCTGACAGTGGTGTTCGAGGCTCGCCCGCTCGGCGCTCACAGCTGATAACTGTAAACAAAACAACCACACTGACGAAAGTGTACCGTCGAATGAAAGCCATTAATAAGTTACGATAACTGACTGACGATATTGTGAATGGATCACAACACATATCCTTCACATTAATGTTTTTTTGCTCCATAAACCAAGGACTATTAATAGGGCAAGGTAAAGAGGCGGGCACCTACGGACATCATATGGGGCTGGCTGGGTCGAGTTCCACATTAGTGACTTATTTTTTTATTACCTGCTGCACCTGATGGCAAGGGTCAGGTATAATGAGGGATTTCATTAACTGGCCATCATCTGGCCGCCAGTGCCCGGGATTTTCCGCTTTGGTGGTTGGGCTGATTTATATTTTGCTTGGAAGATAGGGGGCATTTTTCATTCTTGGCTAATTTTTGGCATTAAATTAATCTCTCTCTCTCTCTCTCAGCTTAATGAATTACTGTATGGGTATATGGGACTCAACAAATACTTTTCTCAACTTTACTTTTTAGTGTTTTAAAACTGCAAAATGTTTGCAGCTAAACTAGCTATTGGAGGAGCTAAAAAGAAGGTCACTTTAAATTTCCTATCATAAAAGAGTTAAAGTGGTTAACAATTAAAGACATATATTTATGAAAAATGTTTCGCTTTTTTAAGGCTGTCAAGGGGTTTGTATCCGGAGTGGTATCTAGTTTTCCATTGTCAGGGAAAATACAGCCAGTACAACAAGGCAGCTAAAAGACCTTTATGGGGCCAAAGCCAGAACAGGTTTGGTGCCAGACCCAATTACTGTACAAAGGCCCTTTAAACTATGGAACAATTTGCCTTCATGCATCATTAATTATGGAAGTCTACACTTTTAAGTTGACTTAAAAATTTACTTTTAATTGACCCTAAGTGAATTTAAAATTTTGGGTTTCCCCAATATCAAATAGCAGTTGCATATGTTAGTATATTTTAAAGATATTTGAAGTGACTTTTAGTTCTTATTGTTTAATGTTATAATTAATTTCCTTTTAATGTTTCGTTGCTTTCTTTTTATGTATTTTTTTTTATTTGCGTGACTTTCAGAAGTTTCATTTTTAGTATATATTGCATAGAACATCTGTGATGTAAGTTTGATAGTAAAACCATGTTTTCATGGAAATAAGATATTTATTTATTTATTTATTTACTCCCCCCCTCTCACTCCTTCTCTCAGAGTTTTTCTCCTTCATCTTCGGTCGGATAACACTTCATGAAACCCCGGCACATACATACCTGAAACATAGATTTGTGTTACTATTGCAGATTAAACCCTTGCCATGAAAGGAAATAGAGACAGACAGCATTATGAGTGTTTGTTCATACATGACAATAGTCATGTTCATAGTTTCATCCTAAATTTTACCGATTTTTTGCCACCTTTATAGAAAAACAGGGTAAATATACAAGGAAATGCAAATAATATAAAAAGTATGTTGTTGATGTGTACCTTTATAGAAGTTTTATAAGGACAAGTAAAAATTTATAACAGAAGCAAATAATCCAACTATACCCCTAAAAAAAAAATGCATTTAAACCTCAGATTTTAATGCACAAAGGGCCAGTTGTAATACTGATTGGTCAGATAATTGCAACCAAAGTAGCCAGTAAATACGATTAAACATTCATATTCAACAAATACAATTTCTCATAACTAGTTTCAAAATTTTTGGGTATTTCCTATTGCAGAAACACTCTTGACCCATAACCTAATCCTACTTAATGTCACCAAACCGAACGTATTAGTATATACACTGATGCTCCTGAGTACTTTTTTCAAAGTTTAGTGTATACACTGAACCCTCGCTTTTACCCGGGCCTTTATAACAAATATCGGCTTCAACACTTTTTCTGCCAGTCCCGGTATATGCGTGCTTTTACCGAATAAGTTCAGTATATGCGTTGTACGGTTCTGATTTTTTTTAATTGCCCTGTATTCGTGTAGTATTTGTGATGGCTGCATGTATGTAAGTTATACAAACTTTCGTCAGATGTAACGGACAAGTTCACGATACACAGAATTAGTCGGAAATAGGGAACTTTCACCTCCTATAACGACCACAATTTGTTATATGCGAAAAGTTCGGATCACTCGGATAATTATAACCTCCCATCCTTCCCCCAATTTGTTCGTCAAAGCGAGAGTACATCATTTACACCATTATTTATGTCAACTAAAAAACAGGTAACACCAAAAAATAGCCATTATCCTTCTTTCATAAACATACTAATTTAACCAAATATACAGAAATACACCATATAAAATATATTATATTATAGGGCGCCGCGTGTAGAAAGGGGCTAAGCGCCATTATCAAAAAGCTGAGAAAATCGCCTTCAAAGTTGGCGATTTTCAAAACAGTGCCATTTCAAAAAGGTTTGATAGATTTTCATGAAACTTTCACCAAGCATATTCAACAGTGGTATAACAGTGGGTAATACAGCAATAATTTTAAAAGTCTTTCCCTTTAAGTGTTAAGTGCACTTCACAAAAAATCCACTTCAAAAGTTGCAAAAATGACCAAAAAGGTACCCAAACACCAAATAAAACCAAAAAAATGGCAAAATTTTAGTGTTTCAAGTAATTCATACCATTTCCCAATATTCCAGAACCATTGGTCCTACTTCAGGGAAGTAAAAAAAAAAAATGTAACAGTAAGAAGCATGCCTACTTTTTTTACGGTGTAAAACATTTTATAAGACCTTTCTCATCTTTCTCATCTCATCAGAATCTTTCCTTTAAAATTTTTCTCAAGAACTACTGGCCATATGAAAATTCTAAAGGTAGCGTGGAATCCTCATAAAATTCCGCTCTTATTGGCATATAAGCCATACAAAGTTGACTCAGGAAAATATCGAGCTACGAAGTGGTGAACGTAAAAATTTCTTATTTTCTTTACTCAATGTTTTTTCTAAGTCTTAAACTCCGCTATTTACATGTATTTCTTTTTATTTTTGTCTTTCATAAGGCAGAATAATATCTTGGGGAAAACCCAAAGATAAAAATTTTATTAATATGCCAGGAAAAAGAATAATCGTGGGTTTAAATTGATAACATAACCAAAACATTCGCCGCAGAGTCGGCTATTACGTGCAGCCTCGTAGAGAGCCCCAGACTGATGTCGCAGTGGCCGAAAAACTTATTAAACTTTTCGTGCGTGAAAGGGTTAACCTATTTTCTACCATAAAAGAATCGCAGGGCCATCGCCGAAGGCATTTTCGAACACTTTACCACCCAGTAAACCCCTTACGGTCTCATAAAAGTTTTTCCCAAAAAGTCCCAGTACACTGTGTTTAATAATAAAATCATAGATTTCACCTCGGGAATACAGTAAAGCACAATTCTTGGACATTAATGAGGGTGACGCTTTTCAAGATGACTTCAGCTACGCACCTACGCATTGATGAAACTTGCAAGCAGCACTCCTCGGGCCTCCCCCTACTCCACACAGGCCCCATGTCCCCTCTAGTATTGGTCATGTGTGGTATATTGTGGTCTATTGTGGTCTATTATGGTCATGCGCCTTAGCGTCAAACCGACACACCACCACTTTTCCCCATCAATATGCACTAATACCATATGAAAACTTATACCAAAACCTTCCTGGCCGATGTCTATTATTATAAAAAGGATTTATGCAGATTTACTTACTTCTTTGGGAGAAATTTGGAGAAATTAGCGCAAGTTAAGCAGGAGACGTCCGAACCTCGCACATCTGTTTACAAGCTGCCATATTGCGGCGCGTGGGTGGTGAGGGTGGCAGCGCGAGCCAATGAGAACGCCGCGGCGCACAACGCTGCATTCTCATTGGCTGGGGCCGCAGCTCGCAAGCTAGAAAGTGAATTCATGCAGACGCGGACATAACACCCTTGCAAAGCGGCTTGAATTCATGCAGACGCGGACATAACACCCTTGCAAAGAGGCTGGAAAAAAGAGTGCCATGCTAAATGAATGTTCTGAAAGATTCAATTCTCAGCCTTACAGCTTTGGAGCTATGAGGTGCTAAGGGACACCAATGGATTGAGCATGTGACAACGCGTCGATTGGTACCAAAAAAGCAATTTTCAAGAAAATGGCGCTTAGCTCCCTTTCTACACGCGGCGCCTCATATATATATATATATATATATATATATATATATATATATATATATATATATATATATATATATTATATATATATATATATATATATATAATATATTATATATATATAATATATATATGGTAAATCTTAAGAACAAGGGCTCCACCCCGTATCTTCTTCTTCTTATAGCCAACAAGCTTGGGGACATGGTGGAAACCAGGGGTTTTGGGTGGGGGAGCACACACATAAGGGAAATATGGCCCCCACAAAAAAATCCATAAACTAGGGAAATTTCCCTAGTTCATAGATTTTATCGGGGCCATATTTCCCTTTTCCCTTGTGCTCCCCCACCCAAAAACCCCGGTTTCCACCATGTCCCCAAGCTTGTTGTCTATAAGAAGAAGATAGGAGGTTGAGCCTTTATTCTAAAGATGACAAAACTCTACAGACCTAACCTAGCACCCCCCCTCGAGCCCATTGGGCTGTGCACTAACCTAACCTAACCTGACCTGACCTAACCTAACTAACCCTACTGGACTTGGTTTTTCTCAAGAACCTAAAATTTAATATCGGCCATGTAGGCAAAGTAAGGATCGGCACTCATTAAAATCTAAACAGATGTGTTAAGGACAGTAAGTATAACACATAGAGCCAACATTTGGGTCAGCTTACCGTGGAGCCCTTGTTCTTAAGATTTTCCCTCAACGCAATGCTAGTCATTTCCACAATACCTATCAGCACCTCTACCTACACATTAATATTGTTCATGTCCGTCAACAGTAATGTCATGCATACTTAAGATATCTTGCAGTGTTTTGTGGTGGAATTCGGATGATGGTGATGGTTTATGGTACTCTCGTCCCCGTCGGCGAGAGTTCCAACATTTTCACGTTCTCAACAAGTGTGAGAGACATAATGAATCAGCGAAAACGTTTCCGGTCTGGTTTTGATTGCATAATTAGTAAAATTAGAAAAACAACGTCTGGTGTTATGGTTAAAAAGACTAGAGAAAGTTATTTTACCAGACGATCGACGTTCTCCTATCACCATGTCATTCCATTTTAGCTCTATTAGTGTGGTCCGAAAGTTAAACCCGTGCTACTAAATGTACAAATCAGGCTAATTTGTGCCATATTATCAGCGAAATTCAGCAAAAACTACTACGTCGCAGCTAGGCCCTATCGTCAGCCTGATAAGACATGATCATTCTTTCAACAGTTTTAAAGTTGTCCTGTTTTGTCATTAACCTTGTAATTTCTTGTTCGTGGTCTTAAGGTAAGTGCATGCTTCTGAATGTACATCTATGTGTTTACTTGTGTCCTGTTATCTGTAATTACAGTATTTCTACGACGATACTCACTGTGTCAGAATCCCTGCCCTCCCCGCCATATTTGTTGTTATCTCTGACGTCACGGCAACAAGCGGGAAGAAGCCGTGGTAAGCGAGCCCTGGCTCTCGCTTCTTATGGCTTCTTACGGCTTGACCAGCTGGGCTAATCCGTAAGAAGCCGGCTTCTTAAAAGTGCCTCGCCATAACAGAAAACGCAAGCTGCAAGAAGCCGGCTTCTTACGGCTTCTTCACCAAAATTCGCCTAAGGGATTAACAAAGGGGTCTGGGAGCCTGGGAGATCAGACTGGGACTGGGGCTAGTGTTTACTTAGTGTACATTTTGACGGCAAACCCACCATCACGCGTCAGAACGGCTTCACCCAATCAAGAGTGAACAAGGGCTTGACAAACTCCTCCTCGGGGGAGGGGCATGTGGCTCTAAGGTTCTTGAATTGACTATAGTGCAAACTACTCCCGCACTACAGCCCAGCCGGGAGGTGAATCGCTACTGAGTTGCCAGCTCGCGCCACTATAAGGGTATGTAAACAAAGGGAAAAGAAAGCTTCTGCTCTTCGCTCTCTTCTTGCCTCCTTAATATTTCCTTTCCTGCTGCTATAACTTCTGCTGTATCAAATATAGGGTCACCAGCAAGTTATTCTTCAACAATAAGTAGCCACAGAGATGAATTTCGGCAGCTGCTATCTTGGTAGCAATGCAAATTGTGAAGCATTCAGTGTCGTTCAGTAGGGAGTGTGGAGAGGGGGGGGGGGTGACCGCTACTGAACGCGGCCCTGGCAGGTGTCACTGGTGATTTGTAAGGTAAGGTCTTCAGTGTTTGAGGTGTTTAATGTGTTGGAGGCGATGTGGAGGCTGGCTGACGAAGTGGATGGCACAGAGGAGGTGGAAGATGCTGCAGAAAATTCAAGCTTCAGTTCTGATTATAGAAAGTTGGAAAGTTGTTGAAAAATTTGACCTTGGCCTGAAATAGGTTGAATTATCTGAAGTTCGAATTAGCGAGGGTTTACTGTACTTTTAACCTCATACTCAATTACTGGTTGGAAGTACCAAGATACCGAAATGTACCGGTATTATGATTCAGGTCATCCTCGAACCTGACAATTCTGACCAGTCTCATCATGTATATCTCTTTCTGAGTCTTTTGAACCCCATTTCCCATGGCGCAATTGAATAATGATGGCGATACATATACTAGGTACCGAAAATCTACAGTTATTTTAACCAGAAACGGTTAAGTTAGGTTAAATCAGATTAGGTTAGGTTAGAGGTGGGGTTTGATTTAGTAACATCAAGATTTTTTTCTTCAAAACTATGGCAATGCAAAGCGGAACAAGATTTTGCGGGACGGGCACCCCCCACACCTAAAAAAAAAAATTTACTTTCCGGCAAAAACAAATGCCAGATTCATTCAAAGCACATTAAAACTATTCAGGGAAACTTAAGTTTCAGCATCGGAATCGTGGGATGACCTAAACCGTAAATTTACCAATTTCCTAACCAAACTTAACCTAACATCCTAGCAGGGGGGCTATGACCCCCACGACCCACCGGTAATATAACCTAATCTTACCCGGTGTCCTGTGAGCAAAAGTCTGTTGCCCTCATCAAGGATCGAACTCGGATCACTGAGAACGCCACTCGGAGACTTCTTCTTCTTCTTGTGACCTTTTCTGCTTAGTATCACTTTGTAGGTCGTCTGATCAAGCTCGTGTTCGAGCTTGACATATATCTTGACGCTAACCACTCTGCTACCGCCTCCCATAAGAGACGTACGGGACACGTCTTCCTACCTTCCTGCTTAGTATAGTACAGGGAGGTCCCGTTATACGAGCATTCGGTATACGAGAATCCGATGATACGAGATGTGTAAATTAGGGTCTATTTTCAATATACGAGATCGAAAATCCAATGATACGACATTCAAACTGGGGTGAGTAAAATTATCAAGTTCAAAATGCGCGCCCTACCACTCCCGGGCTGGACAAAGGGGGATTCGGTTGAACCCAGTGAGGTCACCACTAGCAAGCCGTGACCTGAAGCATATGGCACGGCCTGACATTTAGGGGTAATTAGCCAGGTGTGCGGCTCCAACCTTGGGACCGCAGTCAGGTCACCCCTAGCAAGGCGCGACCTGAAGGGTAATTAAGCATATGACGCGGCCTGACCCTTAGGGGTAATTAGCAGGTATGCGGCCCCAACCTTGGGACCGCTACACTACCCTCTCTTGTATCACGCGGCGTCCCATACAGTACAACTTCTGTTTTGCTTGTTATGCATGTTTTATGTTTAATTAATGTGCAGTTATGTTATTTTGTATGCTATTTTCTCTTTCAGAATGCTTTTTCTACAGAATAGGTAGTACAGTGTGGGTAATATAGACGCTGTGTGTTTGTTGTGTTTGCTATAGTTTATTTTAGCTTGAAAAACATGTCTTTTTTTTTTTTTTTTTTTTTTTTTTTTTTTATAATTGATGGGGTCCTGGAACCAAACCTATATTTTACTATTAGTTATGTGCTTCGTTATACGAGATTTCGCTTTACGAGTATGCCAGGTGGAATCTAACTGCTCGTATCTTCGGGACCTCCCTGTATTATAATAGGCTTATTATAGCTTGTATGTAGTTTTGCTTTGTTTTTTTCCATTTGTTTGTGTTTTTCTCTACAGGAGCAGCCGGTGTCGCATAAGATAGGTAACGCCTCGAAATAAGTAGCACCTTACTTTACACCCCCGCCACTCCTTACTATTTACCACAAAATACTCCTTTATAAGTGATTAACCATGACGTGTGTGGTACTGTGGTTTCTGGAGGTACTGGAGGAGACAGGAGAGAAGAGAGGAAGGCATTGTGACAGTGTTATTGCCGTATAACACTCACACAACCATCAGCTGACAAGATATGTGTCAAGCTCACTCACTCAGACCAAAACAGCATCCGCTGGGTAACTCCCAACTCGAGCTCAATCTCAAGCTCCTCTCCTCCCTCCTTTTCTCGACGTAGTGTTGGCCGAAGCCACCACCCCGGGAGGCGGGTCACAAACCCTAGGCTAACACCCAGTACCCATTCACTGCTGGGTGGACAGGGGCTTGGGGCATTTTCAGGATATTTTTTTGGGGAAAAAGTGAGTCTTATAAGCTGTAAAATACGGTAGGTACACAGCCCTCAAGTTAACCTCCAGGGCCTACCATCCCACCCTTGGAGGTCACTGCCTAACGGCGCTGTAGGCACACATACACACACACCAAAAAACAAAAAAAAACAGGACTAAATAAGCATTTTTACAGTGTTTTCAATACCCGAGTTTCGCGATCCGCGAGTTTCGCGCTATGCCTCCGGAAGAAAGCAAGCGCGAAACTCGGGAGGGTAGTGTAGAGTAGTCTTTGTGCAAACACTAGAATAATACCAAGATGTATGTGGCACCCCAGGGCAGCACAGTGTGTTCATGTTGTGTCGGTGCATCAGTGTCCCATCGCTAACACCCCCTTCCCGCCTTCCTTTCTCCCCAGTCCTTGGCCGTTCCCACCCCCATCAACCCCAAGCCCTTCCTGAACCAGCTGACTGGCCAGGCGGTGATCGTCAAGCTCAAATGGGGCCATGAGTATAAGGGAATTCTGGTCTCCGTGGACAGCTACATGAATCTGCAGGTATGGATTAATACTACGTACATGTTTGTGTATGATGTACCATGTTAGATAATTGGTAATTGTGAACATTAACTCCTCACCTCTAAAAGTGCAGGGTAACTGCTATATGTATCTCATTTACTATCTTATGAAAGACTCAGTTCTGCTTCAGCATGGAGAGAAATTGTTAACTACAGAAACCAGAATTATTATTTTATAAAATATGATATACCTAGTAAAATATTTTAGTCCTTTCCCGCCCTTATTAGTGTAGATGTATCTTTACTTTATAATTACGTGCTAGAGGTATCTGAAGGGATCTGTGAAGGTCTGGAGGAAAAACCCCCACTAATAAGGGGAATGGACTCTAGAATTTGACCTATAATCTAATATACTATAGGAGTAGCCATGTGTCTGTGTGTGTGTCTGTCTGTCTGTTTTGGGTAGCCGAAACTGTAAATTCAATTTTGATGAGAGTAGGCTCAAAAAATCGCAAATAAATCATAGGTGGTAAGCGGCTTGGTCCCATGTTGATTGAATTATTTTGAAGGGGGGTTTTGGGCTAAAAACACTTAAGGAGTATTAAATTACAGGAAAACTCTGCGGTAACGTCTTGCCGCATTCCACAAACTCAGTAGACTCATGGACGTTTGTGTGCGTGTGTGAGTGTTGGAATCACATGGAACACAAAGGGTTGGAATCACGGAACGTGGTCTACCCCGAGGCACTTTGACCAGTGACCAACGACAGCAACAACATGATTGGAGTTTGCAATCACATGTTGTCTAATACAGGGAAGTCCCGTTATACGAGTATTCGGTATACGAGAAATCAATGATAGGAGCTGAGTAAATTTAAAATTGTCTATTTTCAATATACGAGATCGAAAATCCAATGCTACGACATTCAAACATTGTGTTTGGTATAGTTTTGTAGCTGTCCCAAGGTTGGAGCCGCACACCTGGCTAATTACCCCTAAAGGTTAGGCCGCACACCTGGCTAATTACCCTTCAGGTCACGCCTTGATTGGGGTGACCTGACTGGGGTCAACCAAAATCCCCCTTTGTCCAGCCCGGGAGTTCTGTATTCAGTCAGTTACCTACCAACCACTACAGTGAGAGGAACACAAGGAGAGGAGGAGTGGTGTTCCTCTCACTGTAGTGGTTGGTAGGTAACTGACTGAATACAGGACTCCCGTGCTGGACAAAGGGGGATTTTGGTTGACCCCAGTCAGGTCACCCCAAGCAAGACGTGACCTGAAGGGTAATTAGCCAGGTGTGCGGCCTGACCTTTAGAGGTAATTAGCCAGGTGTGCAGCCCCAACCTTGGGACCGTTACAGTTTATTTTAGCTTGAAAAACATGTCTTTGATGGGGTCCTGGAACCAAACCTATATTTTACCATTAGTTATGTATTTCGCTATACGAACCCGCCAGGGTGGCGCGGTTGGTAGAATCACGGACTGGTGTTGCAGAGTCCCTGCGCCATTCGGTCAGCGGTTCGAGCCCACCAAATTCGTCCTGGTGTGGTGGCGCTTTGTACAGTCAATAACCTTGTAGTTGGTACTTGCAAAGTGTCTAGATAGGATCAAAGTATCTTATCTTATCGCTATAGGAGATTTTGCTTGACGAGTATGCCAGGTGGAACCTAACTGCTCGTATCTTCGGGACTTCCCTGTATAATACTAATACAGTCAAACCTCGATATAACGGACCTCGATGTAACAGACTTCGGATTTAATGTTATAATCGGAAAATGTTATAATATATATTATCATATTGCATTGCATTTATAAGCATTTTTATGCATGAAATACAGTCAAAACTCTATATAACTGACCTCAATGTAACGGACTCCATTTGCGTGACTTTCTTCTTTTTTTTTTTTGCATATTAGACCGCTTATCGCCGCTCGAATTGTCAACTCAACATAATTGTATTATTTTCTCATTTTACTTTGGAATGCTTGGGTTTTAAGGAGTTTTGATGTATCCCATATTAAGATATAATATTATAAGGAAGGAGTTATTGTGTTTGTGATTATTTCTCATTTATTTCACAATTTTTCCGTTTTTTTCATATATTTTTCCACCCTTGGGAAAATACCCTCGCTATAACGGACAATCGGCTTTAACGGACCACTCCTCCCCCCCTTTAGTCCGTTATATCGAGGTTTGACTGTACTACAAACATCAATACATGGGTCCGAAGGGCCCACAAGCACTTGTATAATTTAAAATAAGAAGAGTACCGTATTTTACGGCTTATAAGATGCTGCATCGTGGAAGACGCACCCTGATTTTGGAAGGAAATTTCTAAGAAAAGAAAGATAAAAACAGATTTCCTATGGGTAGGCGGTAGTAAACTCTACCGATTTTCTCGGTAGGCGGTGGTCTGAAGTGTCTTTCTGCTGCTCTGTTCCCATGTTCTTTGGTGTATCGTACAACTTCCAGCTTGTATATGATAATTTACAGGACTGAAAGTGCTTGTGGTACGTGTGACAGCCTGGTGGTAAATGATACATCAACACTAGCAGACGATAGATAGTTGGCGCTGTTGGCGCCAATCTGCTGAGGCGGAATGTCTCCCGCCAGTACCGTAGTAAATAAACATCAAAGTCTTAGGACAGATTAGTTGATTTGAATGTCTTATGGTATTCGAAATACTACTTGTAACAGGTAAGTACTGAGTTTACATCATATAAGAGGCTGAATTGAATAGCTACCGAAGCTAAAATCCTACAACATTCGTCTTGGGAGACGCATGAGTATTTTTCAGGGTAATTTTTATGAGAAAAAGTTCGTCTTATAAGCCGTAAAATATGGTTAGTGAAAAAGTTAAGTTAGTTAAAGATAATTTAATTATAGAGTTAAAAATAAGAAATAAAATATACGTACAGTCAAACCTCGGGTTTCGATTGTCTCACTTTTTGAACAAATCGGTTCACGAACAGAATTTCAAACTCATAATTGCACCGGTTGTCTTACGATAACTCGGTTGCTGAACAACACTGGCATCACTGTACGCGTCAGTCACGCCGCGGCCCTCACTCAGAGAACATCCGCTCCAAACTGTCCTTTGATTTTGACGATTTTTCTTGTGTTGTGCATTATTTCTTCGATTTTTTTTATTCCATAAGCCACCATGGGACCTAAGAAAGCTAGTGAAAGCATAAAGGCAAAAAGCTTTAAGCCATAAGTTAGTTTAAAACTATATTAGACTAATAGAAAGTATCCACACGATGCCATATTGGAGGCTCAGACTTGTAAACATCGCCGCCAGCTGGGTGGGCAGGTCAAAGGTGGTGACATTCAGGGCGAGTAGTTGAGAGTGTAGCACTACACGGTGTGAGTGGAAGCACGGACACGGCAGCAGAAAGTGTTCAATATTCTCCGGAACATTCCTACACTGTCCTGTCCCTAAACATTCCTGTCCCCTATCTGGGGACAGACGGAGGCGGTGAAGGTGAACCGTAAGTGTCGTGTGCCCCAGGCAGAGGTGAGTGAGGGTGACATCCAGGACGCGGGACTTTTTCCGTATCCAAGGCTGGGGGGAAGAGTCACTGCGGTATTGGCCCATGGAGGTGATGCGGAGGACATCGCCAAGCGTGTTGTTCCAGGTGGAGCGGCAGACCCGAGAGATGTGGCGTTTGGCCGCGGGACTGTCAGATAACAGATTTGTTTACATGTCTTTCCTCCAACAAATACCCGGATGTTGTGACGTCAGTGAATACTATCTATTAACTATTAAAGCTATAACTTTATTCTTTATTCAGATGGTATGTTATAATATAATATTACATTGCATTTATAGGCATTTTTATGCATGAAATACAGCTAAAAAGGTAGAAAAAGGTCTTTATTTTGGGGGTTAGGAACAGATTAATCCATTTTATATAGTTTTTTATGGAAAAATTTGTTTCGGTTTTAGAACAAATCAGTTTTAGAACAACTTTTGGGAACTAATTATGTTCGAAAAAACCGAGGGTGTGTCTGTAATTACATTCTTTGTCAGCAATTTCATTGCAGGTCAGAAAAAGTATCCCTTATAGGGCGATAATATCAAGGAAAAACGACCCCTAATGGATAACTGCGAGTTTAAAACACAACATAGGACTAAAAAGAAACATGTACAAGAGGGTTAAGGCAGGACAGGTGAAGAGAGATCAGTATAATATGATGGCTAGGACCAGGGGCGGATTGGCCATAGGGCACATCGGGCTGTGTCCCGGTGGGCCGGAGGGTCTGAGGCCAGTCTGAGTCCTGGCCGGGCTGGCCTTCTGTAGCACAGTATGGTACGGTTGTGAGAGAAGTTCATGCCCGGAGACTGTATAAGCGTCTCATCCCTCCCTCTCCCCTCTTCTAGCTATTGAATCTGAAAGAGCATTACTGGAATATTAGACAGCTGTGGAGCCATCCGGGAGAAGCATAGGAGCGAAAGATGAAGAAGAGAAAAATTGTTAGAGATGTTTTTATCAAGATCAGAAGTCACAAGATGAGTTTGATGCAGAATTTTTTTTTCATTTTCTTTTAATGAAGGAGTTTTTGGTAAGTTGAAGAAAATATTTGACATGATTACGGGCAAAAATGTAGAGGGCATGAGTTTCAGGAGATGGATGGTTACTGTGCCGTCTGTGAGCCGCCTCTCTATCTTGTACAGCATGAAAACAAATAGAGTTAAACCAAAGTTGACGGGCTTTAGGACTAGAGAAAGTGTGTGGAATTTATGCCTGTATGCCAGAGACAATGACCTCAGTTATATGATCTGCACAAAGAGATGGGTCTCTGACATGGAGGCAATAATCATTACATGGAAAATCAGAATCTTAGGTCATCCCACTTGCTGAATTGAAATGCCAGAACCACATCCGCTTAGGTGGGTCCCAGGGCAGCACCGAAGCGATACGACAGGTTAAAGAGATAAGATTGTGATCGGAGGAACCCAACAGAAAAAATAGTTTCACACAGTAAGCAGAAGGGTTGGTAGTTAGGAATGGGTCACGTATGATAGTTGTGTCTCCAAGGCAGTCAGGAATACGGGTAGGGTGCTGCACCAGCTGCTCTAGGTCTTGGATGATAGATAAATTGTAGGCCAAGTTGGTCAGTGAAAGAATTGATAGCCAAAGCTGGTGGTGAACATTGAAATCACCAAGTAATAACTAATTAATGATAAGACTCAATGTCTTATCATAATGTAAATTTCAAAATGAGTGATTATATTGATGGAAAGTATGATAAATGTGCATGTTTATAGTCAAGTGGATTGTGTGGCTGGATGATCATCAGCTGTGTTGATGTCCAGTCCAGTTTGCTGGTTAGAATTAAAATGTTTTGTAAAATGGTTCGTGAATGACTGGGTTTATTGTGTGAATCTAGACTTATTGCTTCAATGGCTTTTCAGGTTATGAAAATGCACTTTCATACAAGAACTATGGAAACAAATATACAAGTGTGGCGTATATGATATATTTTTGGGTTTGAATACCGTTTATTCAAAAAATGTCTTTTTACCTAGTTGAGATGGAATCAATATAATATATTTTTATTCAGAGGTACTACATTTTTTTATGACTGAAGTTTGCAAGATAGGGCCGGTAGGTGTCTGTCCCAGGCTGGTTTGGGGTACCCAATCCGCCCCTGGCTAGGACAGTGAAGAGATTAACAAGAACAGCAAAGAACAATTATGAGATTAAGGTTGCTGGCCAGGCAAAGACCGACCCTAAGGGATTTTTTCAGGTCTATGAAACAAAAAGTACGGAATCGGTGGGTCCGTTAAAAATAGATCAGGGAGAGATTGTAAATTCTGATGAGGATATGTGTAAAATTTTAAATGATTATTTCTTAAGTGTTTTTACTCAGGAGGATATGCAGATGGTACCTGATAGTGAACAGATGTTTAGAGAAAAGGATAGTAATATGTAGTACAGCGGGTAAGCTAACCTATTGTGCATTTTTTGATAAAAGCACCAATTTTGGCACAGAGGTAGACCAATATATTATGAACAAATTTGGATGTGGAGCCATCGCCCAACTGCCCCCTGGCGGCCGTGGCGGCCATTTTCCAAAATGGCCGCCAGCAGACACCCAAAAGAGACACAGAAGTTAGATAAAGTTTGCTGCTGAAGGTTTTAGTGAATGTTTATTGAATGTTTTGAATCAAGACATGCCAGATAGCTCTTAGTTACATTTTGGGAGATGCTGCTGATATTGATTAACATATTTAGGCTAATTGCAGATGAAATGGCGACAAGGAAACCCATGATCAGGCATCAAATGCTGACATTCCTTATGAATAGGCTAGATTCATTTAAGTTGTGGAAATGTTATCTGACCTTCTTCTTCTTTCTGTCAATAGCTATTCATGGACACTGCCCACGCCAATTAAGATGCCAATTAACAAAATTATTAACACAATTATGCTAATTACATCGATAATACAACAACAGAGAGAGGTTCGTAACCAGATAGTGATAATTATGGTGGCTTGCTCTCATCAGATCAATCCTGGGCAAGTCAAATGTTATACTTCTGTGGTCAATGGACACTACTACATTTAATTATCATGTTAATTAACACATATAATCTGCTAAATGCAATATGCAGATAAGTTCACTGTTTTACAGTACCTGTGTACTGTCTGGAACAGTTCAGAATCTCCATCTTAAGTTTGCGAGTTCAGCTCTGAGAGCACTCCCCGTCGCAAGCACACAGTGGTGTGCATTCCAGACTGGCCTTCTTGCACTTGCACTTCTTGATGCAGCCCTTCTGGCATTTGCAGGAGACAAGCTCCCGGCAGACCTTGGATGCCTCGGGGAGCGTTGTCCAGAGAGGTTCGTACATGTCGCTGGTCTTGATCCAACCCCAGTCGGTTGGTGATGGCAATGTTGGTGCAGGAACCAGGGCCTGACCCCAGACATGTCCGCTCTGGTATATTGCTCGTCGGACGTGCTGCTTCAGGGCTGCACTTGTCGGTGGGATCAGCTGGACATTGCTCTTCTTTGCAAACAGTTTGCAGCGTGCCTTGTTGATATCGGTTGCGGTGCTTGTTCTGTCGTAAAGCAGGATGACGAACCTCTCGATGGTGTGCATGGCATCTTCATCAATATGATCCGGTGCAGTGGAGAGGTCAGTGAGTGTCTGGGTCAGCTGAGGTAGAGCTGTACTGCACATGCTGTCCTCTTGCCATGTCCGGCGAAGTAGGAGACCGTGTCGCAGCCCGTCAAAGCATGTAACATCGGTAGTGCCTGTGCTTTCTCAGGGCCCAGAGCCCGCGCCATCTCATAGGCTGCCAAGAACCGGAAAGCCTTGCCCGTGCCGAAGGACACCCACACTTCGGCTTCCTCCTCCAGGGTGCATGCCAGAGCCACTGCCAGGACAACATCATCAGTGTCAACTGTGCGGCTGAGGATCTTCTTGTGGCCATTGTGAGCAGCGTGGGCGGCATGCAACATCATGCGGCTGTCGGCTTCTTCGTGGTTGCAAGGAGCCAGGGCTGCAGTATCTAGGAGCGGTGGCTTGCTCAAGACATCATCTCCTTCAGTGATGACCAGCTCCTTGTCTGCAAGCTGGAATGAGTCGTGGAGGATGCCAGAGAGGAAGCTGAACAACTCTGTCTTGTTCTCGTCGACTCTTGAGGAAGCTGGCCCAGTTCCCGGGGATCGTTGCACCACCCACCACCCGTCTTCTCACCCCTTTTCCGCGCTTGGCTCTTGCTGTACCCTTCAACGAGTCTGTATTGTAGCGGTCCCACACCAGGTCCAGTCGTGTGGCTTGATGGAGTTTTGAGAGTATGTAGGGCACAAAGACCTGCTGTACATACTCGTTGAAGCTTTTTGCTGTAGCTGGCTTCAGCATCTGGATGATGACCTCTCCATCTAGCACAATGCAGCTGGTTGGAGGAACCTCAGACTTGGGCTGACTGAGGTCTTCTAGACAAGCGAGAAGATCACTCTTGACACCCAGCCGGATGCCACCACCATCTGATAGTGCAGGGGGGCAGGCTTGGTTTTCGTGTTGGAAGAATTCCTCTAGATTCCCATCCCGGTTCTGGCACCCGATATACAGACGAGAGAACAGGTCCACGTCATTCTTCAGGGATTTCATCTGTTGCTTGCCCTTTCCCGAAGGTTTTGAAGCAGGCTGACCGAAGATTTTCAGCTTGTTTCTGTGGATGGCATCTCCTATGGGTTTTGTTCTCTCCACCAGGCGTTCTCTGACAAAGTTGTCAAACTGCAGCTGACCCACTTCGTGTGCATGACGGAGGGCGTCTACAGCTCCAGGTGGCGCGATCTCCTTGGTGTCGAGTACCAGCAGATCATGACTCTCCTCTACAAATGGATTCCCGAAGTCATCCATCACGTTGACCATCGACTGTACATCTTTCAGGAGAGCAGTCTGCACACTTGCTGACTGGTCATGGTGCCTTGTGTCTTGTGGTCTGTTCCCCGGGTCAGTTTCATCGTGGAACTGTTCGATGAGCGTGGCAACCTCTGGTCCTGCCACCATCCACCGTCGTAGAGCGCTGGGGTTGTCAGTCAGGCCCACTGGACCTCCGTCTCCTTTGATGGCAGCATTGTTCTGCTCGTGGGCCTGATCGACGGGTATGGCGGAGAACGACCTGTTCGTCTTCTGGACGATGAAGTTCCCAGCTCGGAATTCCTGGGCTATTTCAGGGTGTGTCGTCGGCAGTTCCACCATGTCTCGCAGATGCACAGGAATACAGCGTGCGTAGTTGGTGTGATCCAGGGCATGGAACCACACCGCTAGTTCTCTCAGGGCATCTACGTACATCGCAAACGACGCTTGGCGCAGAGAGCGCACGTACACCAGGACCGTCACCTCCAGTTGCAGGACAGTTGCCCAGTAGTCGAACTGGGGGCAGGTCTCCGCTTTCCACTGCAATCCTGACCACATCCATGGAGTGCTTGATCATAAGTTGCGAGTAACAGGTGTGGGCGCTCTCCAGGAAGAGTGGGAGCAGTGCGGTGGGACAGATGGCCCGACTGGCTGGCATGTCCTGCTGGCTTGCGTGGTATGCAGCCCATGAAGTGTTCTCCACTGGAGAACATAAGAAAATAAGGAAGCTACAAGAGGCCGCGAGGCCTACACGTGGTAGTTCCTGTCACCTAACAGTGCTAACACTACCTACATCCACCTTTCATCCCCATCCATGAACCTATCCAGCCCCTCTTTAAAGCTCCCTAATGACTCTGCACTAACTACCTGTCTACTGAGACCATTCCATTCATTCACCACCCTATTTGTGAACCAGTTTTTCCCTATTTCCTTTCTAAATCTACGCTTTTCCAGCTTGAATCCGTTACTTCTTGTTCTACCCTGGTTAAAAGCCGTAAGAACTTTTCCTTTATTAAATCCCTTTATCCACTTAAAAACTTCTATCAGATCGCCCCTTACTCTACGTCTCTCGAGTGAGTGTAATTTTAATAACTTCAATCTCTTCTCATAACTAAAGTTACGCATCCCTTGTATCATTTTGGTCATCCTTCTCTGCACTGTTTCTAACAAGGCTATATCCATCCTGTAATATGGAGACCAAAACTGAACCGCATAGTCTAGGTGAGGCCTGACTAGAGCCAGATAAAGCTTTAGAATAACTTCCGCACTTCTACTTTTAACACTTCTGGTAATGAATCCTAATACTCTATTAGCTCTATTTCTGGCCTCAATACATTGTTTCCTAGGTCGGAGGTCTGGGCTCACCCTCACTCCAAGTGAGGATGAGAGTTTCTTGTAGGGCGACTTGGGTGTGTTTTAGCCAGAGATGCTCTCTTTCAGCATGTTGCTTGAGGCCGCTGTTGCTGCTCAGGGATGTCACGCTGGTAGCCGGCACGGGGGTGTTCTTGATGCTGCCGACGGATGGGACATTTGTATAGTAGTGCGGCAAACGGTCAACTGTTTTGAGGGCTCTTTCGTTCGGCCCTCCGAGGATGATGATGCTGCGGTCAATGCCGGCCCCAGGGACCGCAAGGTGTTGCATGAGGGAAATAGCAGTCCCATGGAATGACTGTTTTGCTGTGGTGGAACTTAGGTTGTGGTCGATATTGTCTACCGCGGCAGTCGTGAAGACTCTGCCTCTCATCTTGGGAGGGCAGACTACTTGCTCCTGGTGGTAGAGGCGGCAGGCACTGTTCCCCAGCTGTGTGGAAAGGGACAGGACCCGATCATAGGAGATAGAAATCCCCATGTGTGCCAGCCTGTCGACGAGCTCCCTCTTGCGCGTGTGTGCATGTAGCATTAGGCCGATGTAGGTTGGAACTGGCGTCTCCTGCGTGGTGGCGTGCCTGACTGGGCGAGGCGTACTGCCTGTGGCGGCCCGTTGGTGCATAATGCTGTTGAACTTGAGCTGGGCGATGCTCAGTGCCGCTGGTGTTGTGCTTTCACTCTGGTGCTTGATACTGGGACCTTCCAAGATCATAGTGACCAAGGCAAGCAGCATGGGTGGCACGAAGTCCTGTTGGCATCCTGCAGGAAACCCGTTGAACACCTTGGCATCTCTGATGATGTGGCGTCTCATAATTTGGGCAGCACGCGCCAGGTGGACAGCATCAAGGTCTCTGTCCAGTTCACAAGCCTTTGCCAGGGCATCGCCGAGGTCTTCATTGAATGCAAGCAGGACATCACGCCCCTGGTGCTGTGCACACATGTTAGGAAAGTGAGCAAGCAGTCTCTGCTTAAGACGGGTCGTGTGCACCCTGCCCTCATGCTTGACTCCCAGCTGTTCCATCCTTGACGTGTATAACTGCGCCAGGTCAGCAAGTTTGAAGACCGGAGACGTCTCGTCATCCATGTGAGCTTCTTCAATAAACACCAGCTCTGCGAAAGCAAGTCCTGCTATTGTGTGTTCATCGTTTGTACCTTTGCCCACCATTTCCTTAATCTTCCGTGCGCGATTGTACAATTTCGGTGGTACTTGGCCTCCAGTGCAACCATGTCCCCAGCGTTCAGTTGCGTCAGGAGGTCCATGTCGTCTAGAATCAGTGCGCACGACCTGACACGCGAGTCCAGTTGGAATGTCGCAGCTTCATGAAGACCAGCACTACCAGGAGCTTCTCCGCAGAAGAAGCATTTAACTTCTTGGTGTTTCGTCTCGGTACTTGATGGTCGTGACAGATATCGAGTTCGTTTGCGGGCAATAACTTCCTCTTCTTCGTCGGCACCTATTTTCAGGTGCCTCTTCTCAGCTCTGTTTAACTTGGTCTTGTTATACCTCAGCCTGCAGGTCTTGTGGTATCGTGCATTGTTGGCGCTCAATGCTGCTTCAACGCCACTGTCTTCATCTAATCGGCTCAACAGAAAAGAGTTTGGGAGCAATCCAAGCTCATTGAACCTTCTCAGATGTCCAACGAGAATGCTGTAGCTGCTCCCCTTGTCTTGGCGTGTATTCTGGGATGGACTTGTCAGCGACTCTGGCGTCGTTTCTTGGCATATGAAGCATAATGACCAGTCTGTCTCTGTTGCTGGCTGGGCGGAGGTAGACGGAGCTGCTTCTGCACCATGAGGCTCAACGAGTTTGAAGCTCTTCGACATTGTTCTGGAAATGGAAAATGACAAAGTTGTATGAAAGGAGCACTCAGAATCCAAGTGAATTAGGACATGTTCAATTGAGAGATGTTTGTCATCGTTGTTATGCTATCCTATGAATAATTCAATAAATCGATAATAAGATAAGATTCTAAAAACACATGGGCACCTTTCTATGTTGTTAAGTGCTACCCTACATTAGCAACAACACGCAACATAATGTTTGCACAACATTGCAGATTCAAAACAATAATTTTTTCCTGCACATTTACTCAGTACATCTCATTCACCTAGTATAGGGATAAGTCTTCCTCGGCAGCCACATGGTGGCCATTTTGGAAAATGGCCGCCACGGCCGCCAGGGGGCAGTTGGGCGATGGCTCCACATCCAAATTTGTTCATAATATATTGGTCTACCTCTGTGCCAAAATTGGTGCTTTTATCAAAAAATGCCCAATAGGTTTGAATATCCTAGGTAAACCGCCCCACTATAAGAAACTCAGGATATTGTGATAACAAGGGAAATGGTAGAAGAGGGTATAGATAGAATGAAGAAGTTTAAGTCACCAAGACTAGATGAAGTATATCCCAGGGTATAAAAAAAATGCAAAGAGGTTGTTAGTGAGTCGTTAGTACACATTTTTAGGAAATCGGTTGATCTAGGGGAGGTGCCGTTAATGTGGAGGAAAGGAGATGTAGTCCTCATATTTAAGAAGGGTGATAGAGGTGTGAAGGAGAATTGGTAGGTAAATTATTGGAATCTGTTATTGCAAAAAACATTAGAGAGCATTTAGAAAAGCATAGTTTGGTAAATGATTCACAACACGGATTCACCAAGGGTAGGTCATGTCTCACCAATTTATTGAGTTTTTATAGGAAAGTTCATGAGACACAGATAGTGATGAGGATTATGATATTGTATACCTGGACTTTAGTAAGGCATTCGACAAGATACCACATGAGACTCTTAAATGAAGTTAAGGCGCATGGAATAGATGGGAAGGTTCTTCGTTTGATTAGATCTTGGCTAAGTGATAGACTCTGTACAGGGGCCTTATCCGCCCATGTATGGAGTATGTCTCGCATATTTGGAGGGGATCCACTCATACAGCTCTCCTAAACAGGGTTGAGTCAAAAGCTTTTCGTCTTATCATCTTCCCTCCTCTAATTGACGGTCTTCAATCTTTAAATCACTGCCACAATGTTGCTTCTCTTGCTATCTTCTACCGTTATTTTCATGCTCATTGCTTTTCTGAACTCGCTAACTGCATGCCTCCATCCCTCCCGCGGCCTCGCTGCACAAGACTTTCTACTCATTCTCATCCCTATTCTGTCATACTTCCTAATGCAAGAGTTAATCAGTACAGGTTCACAATCTTTTATCCGAAATTCTGAAAACCGAAAAGCTCCGAAAACCGAACATTTTTTCCAGACTATCTGTCGTCTGCATACCAAAGCTCGTGTTTGGCGCCAAACTTAACCCGAAACGCCCAACGGTCATTTTTCTATATATTATCAGGGGCAGGACAACAACAGGTACTGGGGCAAGGGATGGCGGGGCAGGTGTAAACAACAGGTAGTGGGGCAAGGGGTGGCGGGGCAGGTGTAAACAACAGGTAGTGGGGCAAAGGACGGCGGGGGGCATCATTTATCAAGTAAACACAGGCATAATTTTCAGCATGAGACCTTATGATAGAATGGAATGTTCGCCTCTCTAAAATAAATACTTTAAATCAATTAATTAGAGATGTATTCTCTAATTAAGTTGTTTTGTGCTTTTACTGCATGTAAGTATATTTTCTTGTGTTTAGCTTAGTTTGAGCCAGTTTATGTTTAAAGTTTTACTTAATGTTTTATCTTTATTTTTATTATTTATTCGGGGGATTCAAGAATCCCCGAGCTACCCATGACACCTAAAGCCATGTAGCCCCGCTAGGGTGACAAGAGAGCGCTACCACCTTCACCGAGTAACTGCCGGGATTGAGGTGCAAACTCGCGACCTTGTGGCCACGAGCCGAGCACTCTACCACTGAGCCACCCATTCCCCTTGTAATATTTTATCTAAAAAGCGTTAAAATCTACGCTAAAAATCTTCCATTCTGAAATCCGAAAAATTCTGAAAACCGTAAAGTGTCTGGTCCCAAGGTTTTCGGATAAGAGATTGTGAACCTGTATCTTTATGCTTTCATCCCTTTAACTGGTAAACTGGAACTCACTTCTTGTGTCTGTTTTTCTACCTTCCTATGACTTAAATCTTTTCAAGAGAGGAGTGACAAGACACCTCCCGAACTAAATTGGCCCACCACCCATTTGTTTGTTCTCTTACTGTCTTTTTTATAGGGACTGCCAACTAAGCGGGCTTTTTGTTACCTTTTTTGTTTTGTGTCCTTGGCCAGTCCTTTTTGATGTTTAAAAAAAAAAAAAAAAAAATACAATTAATGGTTCTAAATCAGAATGGGGGCAGGTAACAAATGGGGTTCCACAGGGGTCTGTTTTGGGACCATTACTATTTTTGATTTACATCAACGACTTAGATAGTGGGATTAGCAGTGATATCAGCAAGTTTGCTGATGATACTAAAGGGTGGTTCACACTGGCCAAATACCGGGAAATATCGGCAGGTTTTACTCCCCGGGGAGTAAATCGCTGGAAGTATTCCCCGGAAAAACCTACACCGCTTGATTGGTCTTTATGTGCTGGTTGCCGGGAATTTTCGCGCGCCAAATTCAAACAAACGCAGAAGCCAGCACCATGCTCTTCCCCACTCACCCCAATTATTGGTATAATTTTGGTATTGGGCACTAAAAACTAACAAATTTAACTTGCATCATCGTATAGATCTTTTCATCTTTACTTTGAATCCCATGGCAATGACGATACATATAGTACCGAAAATTTTCTGTTTTAGCTACAGCCAGAAACAGTTGTTAGGTTAAATCAGATTAAGCAAGCAAGGATTAATCAGATTAATCAGCAAGGAGAGTACATCTAGTACGGGTGCGATGATTCATGGTTGAATGTACACTGTAAACACTGTTGATGGCGGGGACGTGGGAACAACAAACCAGCATTTGTTCCCCGGAACAAATTGCGTGTGTGAACATAATCGCGGGACGCGGCCGAACAACACTGGTTTCCCGGGGAATAAAAGTGCAGGCCAGTGTGAACCAGCCTTAAGGTAGGTAGGATTATTAGATCACAGTCTGATGTAAACATGCTGCAGGGAGACTTAGAGAAGTTAAATGAGTGGGTAGTCAGGTGGCAGATGGAATTTTATATTGATAAGTGTAGCGTAATTAATGTTGGTAGAGAAAATCCTGGTAATAGGTACACTATACGCAATGTATCGCTGAAAAGATCAGAAAGTGAGAAAGATCTGGGAGTGCGGCTGAGCTCAGACCTCCGTCCAAGAAACTATGTATTTTGGCTAGAAATTGAGCTAATAGGGTGTTAGGATTCATTACCAGGAGTGTTAAAAATAGAAGTGCTGAGGTTATTCTAAAGCTTAATTGGCTCTAGTCAGACCACCTAGACTATGCGGTTCAGTTTTGGTCTCCGTATTCCAGGATGGATATAGCCTTGTTAGAATTAGTGCAGAGAAGGATGACCAAAATGATACAGGGGATGCGTAACTTTAGTTATGAGAAGAGATTGAAGCTAATAAATTTACACTCGCACGAGAGGCGTAGAGTAAGGGGCGATCTGATATAAGTTTTTAAGTGGTTAAAGAGATACAATAAAGGAGATGTAGAAAAAGTTCTTACGGCTAGTAATCAGGGTAGAGCAAGTAGTAACGGATTCAAACTGGAAAAGCATAGATTGAAAAAAAAAAATAGAGAAAAACGGGTTCACAAATAGGGTGGTAAATGATTGGAATGGACTCAGTCGTCAGGTAGTTAGTGCGGAGTCATAAGGGAGCTTTAAAAGGAGGCTAGACAATTTCATGGATGGGGATGAAAGGTGGATGTAGGTAGTATTAAGTAACGAACTATCACATGTAGGTCTCACGGCCTCTTATAGCTTCCTTATTTTCTTATCTTGCACTTTCTTCTTGTATTTGTAGTCTTATCTACACTGATACCTGTTCCTTATAACTCCCTCAAGGGGGTGGCCAAGGCAGAAGTCTCCATTTGGACCTGTCCATGCACTTCAATCTTACCTGCCAATCTTCTCACTCTTGTATGCCCCCACTCACATACTCCAATGCTCTATCTCCCCATTTAATAGGGGGTCATCCTCACACACTCCAACACATATTCTGTCCTTATAATAATATCCTCCTTGTCATCTGAGTCTCACCCATCCTCTCCTACATTTTTTGGGGTCAGCACAGTCATTCCTCCTTGCTGCTCCTCTCGCATCATTCACCAAGGCTGAACAGATCCATCCATTCCAGCCCAACCACATATCTTCCACATCTCATACATAATGTCACCTCTCCGTCTATCAACAGCTGGCCAACTCGGAGGAATACATCGAGGGGCAGTCGACGGGTAGCCTTGGCGAAGTGCTCATCCGATGTAATAATGTCCTCTACATCCGAGGGGCTGAAGATGAGGATGAGGAGGAGGGACAGATGAAGGAGTAGAATGAGAGAGTGTGTGTGTGTGAGTGTGTGCTTCATTATAGAGAGAGGAAAATGTGCAGTTCATTTCATTCCATTAGTACTTCTATGATGATCGTGGATAGTACTTGCATCTTATTTTTTCCAAAGTTGAGTTTGTCGTAGTGTGTCTTGTGTAGATGAGGTATGGTGATGATGATGAGAAAGATGGTGACTGTGAATTAGAATACAAGTGATGATTGTGATTCTACCTGTGAACTTTGTGTGTTGAACTCTCTTGAATGAATGTTTTCTGATCAATAATGTACAACAGTTTTAAGGTCCTCTACCTCTTCTAAGGTGACTGACTCCTACTCATTATAGATCCATTGGGCATTGTCAGTGAAAACAACTATCATGTCAGTTATTTAAGTAATTATTTGCTCTCATTTGTGTAGTGCTGGATGTTGAAAAATTTGATTGTCACTATAAATAAGTATAAAGTAAGAAAAATATTAAGATTAGATCATTTCAATATCAAAGAGTCAGATTGAGCCATTTCTTTTTTTTCTTCTCATGATAATAAATGCATCACAGTTTTTAATGAGGTGTTTAATTACTCTGAAACCTCATGCATTGAATCGTAATTTTGGTTAGAATGAGTGAGTGAGAGGATTAGTAGATGTGAGAATGAGGTGCATAGACAGGTTAAATAGAGACGTTCTGCCAAGACCACTCACTTGAAGGAGTTGTAAGGGAGAGGCTTTAGTGTAGACTAGATAATCAACTATACATTGATTTTGTTGTACACTTAGTATCAGTGTTGATTCTTCTGTTCTTTATATTTGTGGTCGTGGTATTTGTGGTATTTGTGATTCTTTATATATGGTGGTAAAGCACTGGACTAGCCTGGACTGCCTGAATGTTGTTTGGAAAGTGAAGTTTAAGAGGTGAAGTGAGGCTGTCATTCAGAGGGTTGAGGAGAGTGGATGTGAGCATAACTATTAACTAAGGTGATCAGCGGTACAGACTGATGGAGTGGTTGGGCAATGTGCAGAGTGGAAGAGTGGTGTGTGGTGTGTGAATGTCATCTTGAACATTGTTTGTGTGGTGTCCAAGTGTACAAAAGGTGCTCTAATTAGTGGAAAATTCCGATTATTGTAACTGAGCTATTTGAATTTGTGTGCAATGGTAAACAAATATTGGAGTCTGGGTGGGGAAACAATGCTCGTACTGGAAATGACTTTTTTTTTTTTTTTTCCCCCATTTGAGCCTATAGGGATCCAGATGGCAGGCCCTGTAGGTTCACTTGAGGGCTGTGATGATTGGCCCTCGCCCGTGGTGGCACAGGCAGGATTTTTATAGTGACGCCTGTGATTAGAGGCTCATGCCCCCCCCCCCCCCGTGTCCTCCGATGCACTTGCAATCGAAGGTAGAGTTAATGGGCAGGGCATGTGGGTGTTCTCAGGCCACTCGACGGTGCAGAAAGGTTTTTTGGTTTTCGTCGGGGATCAAACTCGGGTCACCTAGAACGCCAGTCGGAGACGCTAACCACTCTGCTACCGCCTCCTCGCTGTCTTGCAGTGTATGTAAACAATTATGTTGCCTTGATGTGATAGAAGCCAATCTAGTTGTGTAGCAAGAGATATCACAGTTGTATGTTTGTGTTGGTGATTGACCCTTCAAAAAATTAGGGTTTTTTCTGCTCAAGAATAAGTTTTTTATATTTTTTTTAACATCACCAAGGGTAAAAAAAAGAAGAAGAAAAAGAAAGAGGTAACAAAAAGCCCGCTTAGTTTCCGATCCCTATAAAGAAGAAAGTAAGAGAATAAAGAAAGGGTGGTGGGCCAATTTAGTTCGGGAGGTGTCTTGTCACTCCTCTCTTGAAAATATTTAAGTCATAGGAAGGTGGAGAAATAGAAACAAGAAGAGTTCCAGAGTTGACCAGTGAAAGAGATGAATGAGTAAAGATACTGATTAACTCTTGCATTAGGAAGAGGACAGAATAGGGATGAGAATGAGTAGAAAGTTTTGTGCAGCGAGGCCGCGGGAGGAGGTGAGGCATGCAGTTAGCGAGTTCAGAAGAGCAGTGAGCATGAAAATAACAGTAGAAGATAGAAAGAGAAGCAACATTGCGGCGGTGATTTAAAGATTGAAGACCGTCAGTCAGAGGAGGGGAGTTGATGAGACGAAAAGCTTGGACCAATGCCACAGGACACCTAACTTCTAAAAGCTGTTTTAGCAAGAGATGAGATGTGAGATTTCCAGTGCAGATTTCTAGTAAAGAATAGTCCAAGAATGTTCATTGTAGAAGAAGGAGATAGTTGAGTGTCATTGAAGAAGAGGGGATAGTTGTCTGGAAGGTCTTGTCGTGTAGATAGGTGTACATGGTGCATAGAAATAAATCAAATAATGCAATGCTTGATTATGTTGAAACTTGGCCTTTTAATTTAAGATATGATAAAAAAAAAAAAACAGACCTTGCTGTTGTTTTTGTCCCTCGGGCTGCCTGGTCGAACAGCCCCAAGCCCGTGAGATAGGCAATGGCCTGGACCAAGTTTTCCCACAGGCGTGAGTGTTTGTTATGTTTTTGGCGTGTGATTATGTGCAGTGCAGTCTCATATGTTTGATAGTGTGGAATGCTATGTCACATTCCGGACAGGTATCCGCAATGGACCCATCTGACCTCTCCTGATAGATCCGAAGAGCTGGGTGGTGTCCACACTGCAGCCTGGCCTGGCCTTACCTTAGTCCACCTGACCAGGTGGACTAAGAATACCTTCTCTTTGCATGCATGAAGGTAATATTTACCCATACACCCACCTTGAAGCATTCCTCAACAGTATTTAGTAGAATGTTGTAGGACACATGTGGTTGAATGCTTCTATTTTGCCAACAGTCCTCATTATGGGCTAAATGGAAGAATGCTCATAAAATCCAGGCAGGTGGATATTCCCGACCGTCGTAACTTCACCGGTGGGATAGTCAATGTTAGTATATTAGCACAGTCACTTCTTTGAACACGCCCGCCACGGCGTGAACCAATGGCAGACCGCCATATCATCGGCTGGCTCATAACGTCATCACTGGTGATCACGTGACAAGACATACGGTGTGGAGTGAGCGGGCAGTCGTTCCCTAGAGCTCAGCGAGTGCAGTTGTGTCTAGTGTAATTAATAGTGGTAGCAGAACGTAGTTCACAACTGCACTAATGGCGTGTTCACTGAAGTGGCCTCCGAAATTGGAGCGTGATGAAGAATACGAAATGTGGAAGGAGGATGTAGGTGTGTGGTGCAGAGTTACGACGATAGAAAAAAAGAAGCGAGCGCTGGCGATACATCTGTCACTTTCCGGGCGGGCCAGAAGTGCTTCATCGGAAATTGATAAGACCAAGTTAGAGGCAGAGGATGGCGTGGAAGTGTTACTGAAGAGACTGGATGATGTGTTTTTGGTTGATGAAGGAAGAAGGAAATTTGCAGCATTTGAGGCTTTGTATAGCCTACGGAGAAAAGAGAGAGCAGAGATTAAGGACTTTGTGTCAGAGTTTGAACATACGTACCATGGGGTTACAAAGCAGGGATTAAAGCTTGATGATTCAGTGTTGGCCTTTATGTTATTGGCTTCATGATTGTTAGAGGAAGAGAGAAGCAATTACCGTATTTGCCAGCACATAAGACTCACTTTTTTCCCTTAAAAAGGAATGCAAAGTTCACCCTGCTTCTAATGCGGCCATATTAGCGCATGAGAGGTCAGGCAGAGAATGCAGAACAGCCAGTGGTATATTACTAAAGGGGTCTGGAGTTATCTGTGTTGAGCAGTAGTTCACTGAGCACAAATTTGTAGCTGTGTTATCCACAGTAATGCATAATACTAAGAAAAGGTTGGAGTTTAAGAGAAAATAAAAGCGAGGGGCAACAAGATAGCGATTGTTGCTGCCAAGATGGCCGTGTCAGATGTAAACATCATCCACCCCCCTCTGCTGCTCTCCATTGTAAAACTTCTGATAAAACGTCTCGGCGACGCACTCCGTGCACCCACCATGGGTCATTACCGCTCAGACTCCTCCCCGCACCCATGGAAAAGACAAACATCCCACATATTAGATGTCGCCTTAACCCGCATTAGACTCGGGCCACACAAGTTGACACAACAGTTGAAATGAGATGATAGAAGGGAGGCAGAAAATAGTGTTGGAATTTTCGCTGGAATGACTATTGTTAATAAATGGAATAGTGAAACAATGAGCGTGTTAAAGTTTTATTTGAAGGAGTGTGAGCGGTGAGAGGGTGGTGTAGTATCTTGGGGAGCCTGTCTATACACAAGGATGGAGAAAGGGCGTCGTGGCTTTGTAGCTTATTTGACAGCGAGTAATTGTACAACGTGGGGACAAGAGGTGCGCGGCGTGTGTGTCTCTGTGTGTCCTGTGGCTGACTGAATTACCTGGCTGGTGTTGCAGTTGTGTCGGCGAGGACAAGTCAGGTCACCCTCAGGCCTCTAATCCTGGTCCCAGACAGGGGGGTGGCCTAAGCCGATGCAGGTGTGTATGTGCGTGTTTGTGTTAGCGCCGCTACAGTGGTAAGCAAGGTGGGATAGGAGACAGCATAGGCCTTTGCACCACCTCGACCCCTCAATCCTCACCCCTGTACCTCTACGGATAAGGAAACTGTATGAAAGAGTGCTACTAAAAAGGCTGCAATGGTACATACCTGTAGACGGGACAAAAGTCTTCCACACGGTACACCAAGACCAAGACCCCTCACGGCGCCACACCGTCCGCCTCAAGGCCGAATCACACCATACCATCATGGTGAAATTGGTGACAGGGCACCGTCTCATCACGTCCGTTAGAATTTCTTACATTCAAACAAATAGACGTGTTACACTAAACGGTGCGCCGCCGTCACGGCTCCAATACATCACTGTCCTGTCACGTAACGGTTTCTGGGGAAGAATATTTTAACGTAATGAGACTGCCGTGCTGATAATTGTCGTTTTCTCAAGGCTTTATGTATCCAAAACAATGTCTTTTAGAGTTCAACTCCTCTTCTTCATCCGACAGAAGTGCTATTAATGCAAATTTCTTCAAGCATAGCCTCTGAGGCACCATATCTGCTTACAGGGTGAGCAGGAACTGCCGAAAATGACGAAACCGTGACGAATAGTGTGAATACAAGGCACGGCTGATGGAACGCTGCCGTGATTTCAGAGTGTGAATCAGCCTTCACCTGTACCTTCCTGAAGAAGACTAATCAACCCTCGCGACTGTGATAGATTCATAGGTGTAAACCAGTGCAAATATCGTCGATCCCGACAACGGTGCCCTTCAACAATTACAACAATAACAAGGTAGAGATGGTTACCTTACAGTGTTATCTAAATATCTCCGTGAATTTTTGTTATTGGACAACCACCGATTTCGAGGCCGAAACTTAAGTCCTCCTGAATAGTTTTGATGTGTTTTGAATTAATCTGGCTCTCGTTTTTGTCGGAAATCAATGTTTGTTTACATATGTGTATGCGGGGGAGGCAACCTGCCCCCTCCAGGTCCGCCCCGCAAACATTGCTACGCTTCACACTGCCATATTATTGGAGATTTTCGTTATTTCTCTATATCATCTGTTACTAAACCAAACCTCTCTAACCTAACCTAATCTGATTTAACATAACTTAACTTTCTGACTGAAGTAACGGTAGATTTTCGGTACTACAGGGAGGTCCCGAAGATACGAGCAGTTAGGTTCCACCTGGCATACTCGTAAAGCGAAATCTCGTATAACGAAACACATAACTAATGGTAAAATATAGGTTTGGTTCCAGGACCCCAACAATTATAAAAAAAAAAAATAAAAAAAAAAATAAAAAAAAAAAGATGTTTTTCAAGCTATCATAAAATTTGGTAATATTTAGTAGGGGTGCGAGAACCCCTTGAGGAATCCTATGGTCCCTGGTGATATCCTATGGTGCTATCACATGCGTGGGAGCTGACCTGACTTCTTCAGGAAGGCACATATTATACAGCTGATAACGGGGTGTTGTGTTGTGCGGGCGGCAGCCGATGTCCGCCGCCAGCGGAGATCTCCTTGGTAATTATTTAGTAGGAAAGCGAGGACCCTTTGAGGAATCCTATGATCACTGGTGATATCCTATGGTGCTATCACAGGCGTAGGAGCTGACTGTCTTCTTCAGGAAGGCACAGGTGAGGCGGATGACGGCGGTTTTTGAGAGAGGCGGCGGACGGGGCAGGCCGCCGCCTCCTCCGCCAAGGTAGGTTTGGGCAGGCTTAAACGTCTTATCACTCGTTATTATACAACTTAGTGATTATGGTGAGATGTTATATCCACGTGTCATTATCTAAATCAATGTAGCACCGTGTGTCACCTTAAATAAGGGTGATTTAAAGATGTTATGATGAGGTGACTGCTGGCCGAGCTGGCGGGGCAGAGAGTGACGGAGAAATACTTGCCGCGGAGCCGCCCCATATCACAAATATTCACCAATTTAACACACATACACACCTACCACCAATACACTAACAACACAGGCTCCTTACTTATATATCTTACTATCTGATACATTAAAACTCCTTAAAACGCAAGCATTCAAAATAAAACGAGAATTAGTTTTAGATGACGGGGACAAAAGGCGGAGAGGCAGTCTGGCATGCCATTCTTGCCCTGAAATATGTATCGCTGGCTTGTTATTGGTCGAGAAGTTTTAAAAACTGTTTGTCATTGGCTGGTGACGGATGACGCCTTAGCCAGTCACAACCTTCCTACTCGTTTACGACCTATAGAGGGAGCTTTCAATCAGCTTTGTAGCTTCCGTCATTAGGGAAAGTAGTATCTAGGTAGTGCGAGAGCAGGTTGTTGCTGGCCATACTACCTCCGTTGCTGGCTTCTCGCCCAGGGTTGTGAATTTTTGTAGGCCACATTGTCGTACTGAGCCACCAGAATTATCATATTTTCAGATTGATTATTGTACAACCTTAGGTAAAATCATATAGTCAGTAAATGACTTAATAATTTTAGTAAATAGCTTGTAATTTACTTTAGTAAATAACTTGGTAATTTTACTCACCCCAGTTTGAATGTCGTAACATTGGATTTTCGATCTCGTATATTGAAAATAAACCCTAATTTACACATCTCGTATCATCGGATTCTCGTATATCGAATGCTCGTATAACGGGACCTCCCTGTACGTGTAATGCCATTATTATTCAATTGCGCCATGGGAAATGGGGCTCAAAATACTCATAATGAAGAAAGCTACACGATGGTGTGGGTAAGAGTCCTAGGACTTTTGAAAGCCTACTACCAAAATAATACCAATATCTATACTGCAAATTTTCCACAAAGTCTAAACACACAGCAGAAAAGCAACAAAGGTATACCTACAACATTAAATCTAAGCTATATGTCATAGGTAGCAAAATAATGAATAATGAAAATAATGAACCACGAATATCAATTCGTGGGGGCATCCTGCAATATATTATGATTTATGACCGATTTTGGTTACACTGTCATTTTCTTTACATTTTAACTAGTATAATTTTTCATTCACATTCACTGCACTCTGAATATTGTATTTAGGTACATGCTCATAATCATTTGCTTTCCCCTACAAATCCTTTTTTTTTTTTTTAATAACTTGATAATTTTACGAAGAAAAAAAAATTCCCTCAAAAACACCAATATTTTTTTTCTTCTCAAAACCTCTATGTAAAATAGGGATGCGTCTTATGCGCTGGCAAATACGGTAGTCATGTCGGCAACACAGGTGGTAACATACGATAACATGAAGGCGACGCTCAACCAAATATTTTTGAGTGGTGCAAAGGGACCGAGCCCCCACATACAGATAAAATCAGAACCTTTATTTGTGGGAAATGAGGGCAATGTTGGTGAAAGTGAGGAAGCCCTGTATGCGGGCGGAACCAGTCGAGGTAGACGTGGTTGGCGGGGACCGCAAGGCTATGCACGTGGGCGTGGTAATAGTGGACGTCAAAGACAGGATAGGAGGAAGAAAAACCCTATGGGGGCACATGGTACAATATCCAAATGTGCTATTTGTGAATCAATATATCACTGGGCACGTGATTGCCCTGACGCCTACGAAAACAAAGGAGGCCATGGTGGGTACGTTGAGGAACCAGTGAACTTATTCATGGGCTATGTGAATGATAAAGATAGCGAGGACAATTTATTGAAACTAGTGAGTGAATCGAAGGGGTGTGCCATCCTTGATACAGGTTGCACAAACACGGTGTGTGGTTCACGTTGGCTCGAAGCGTATGTAAATGGGTTGACTGAATATGAGCATGGACTTGTGAAAGAGGAATGCTCTAATTCCAGCTTCACATTTGGGAATGGTATTTCTGTGACTTCCTTCAAGAAAGTTACGTTTCCCTGTTGTATAGGGAATATGCAAGCCAATGTGACCTCTGATGTGGTGAAGTGTAATTTACCATTGTTGCTGAGTAGATCTTCTATGAAAAGAGCCAAAATGATAATCAACTGAGACAAATCAAATCAAAGTGGGCGGAAAAAGGGACGTCGTCAATCTACGTACATCATCGTCAGGACACTCTGGTGCCGTTATCGGCATAACTAGACGGGTAAGTTAGTATAGCTGAGGCACTCATGGCACTCTACAAGGACGGGGACATCGAGAAGAGGGCCTTGAAACTTCATCGTCAGTTTGGACACCCTACAGCAGAAAAATTGAAGAAGCTTGTGAGAGATGCCGACATTAGGGACTCGAACCTGGAACGGAGGATTGATAAAGTGACAAGTGACTTCAGTGTGTAAACGGTATAAGAAACCGAGCCAGAGACCAGTGGTGAGTGTCCCGTTGGCTAGCAGGTTTAACGAGGTGATTGCCATGGACCTTAAGTCGTGGGACAAGAAGTATTTCTTGGTGATAGTGGACCTGTATACAAGATATTGTACATCTGTGGTTGTTCCAGACAAGAATGCGGGCACTATTATTCGGGGAATATTTCTCGGTTGGGTTGTGCTATTTGGTGCCCCAGGAAAAATCTTATCAGATAATGGCTGTGAATTTAATAATTCAGATATGAGGTCTCTAGGTGAGGCATTCAATGTTAAGATTATGACGACAGTAGCTGAAAGCCCTTGGAGTAATGGTGTTTGTGAGAGACTCAATGCTGTGTTGGGAGGAATGGTAAGCAAGATTTTGGCGGATTGTCCTGGCTGTGATTTGGATGTTGCTCTGGCTTGGGCTGTGGCTGCCAGGAATGCACTGTCAACATTTTCAGGTTTCTCGCCCAACCAGTTGGTATTTGGCCAGAACCCTGGGATTCCTGGGGCCTTTTATGATAACCTACCGGCGCTAGATGGCGAGGCCACACCTGCAGGTATAGTGAAGGATAACTTGAATGCCCTTCACACGGCACGGAGAGCATTTACCGGGGCGGAATCTAGTGAAAGGCTGACTAAAGCACTTCGTCATAATGTGAGACAGCGACCCCGGAGACCTACACTACGGAGATGATGTTTACTACAAGCGTCTCGACAGTACGTAATAAGTGGTGCGGACCTGGTACCATAATTGGGAAAGACGGAAAACTATTTTTAGTGAAGCACGGTGGAATGTGTGTTAAGGTGCACACATGTCGAATTGCCACGGCACCGACCAGTGTTGATCCTGCTGCAGTGTCAAATGAGGAAGATGTGCCTCATTCCAATACCAGTGCTCTGCGAGTTCCTAGTGTGCGTGGTGATGTGGAGCTTGGATTCGGGGATTCAGACATGGGCTCGGATGATGACGACCATCCTGGTGAAATTGTTGATGTTGTGGGTGAGGGGGCGCAGATGGCTGTGGATGGCCACAACGGTGACGTTCGGCAGACGGACACGGGTGCGAGTGCCTCGGGTGTGTTGGCAAATCCTGTAGTGAGAGTTAAAGCGGGTCAAAGGATCAAGGGCGTTAAGAAAGCGAGTGGTGAGTGGATATCAGGTAGAATTGTTAGTCGGGCGGGGAAGGCGACTGGTCGATACCCCAACTGGTACAACATTAAGAGTGACAAAGATGGTAACATTAATTGGATGGATCTGGACAGAAATTTTACGTCATGGGAAACAGTGGACGAGGCGAAAGAAATGCTTTTGTTGTTTAATACAAATGTGCTAAGGAAAAAGAGATTGAGAATTGGAGGACCAAGGAGGTGTATGAAGAGGTGGAGAATGTGGGTCAACAAGCTATATCTGTACGTTGGGTGGTCACAGAAAAGCTGAAGGAAGGGAAGACTTATTGTGAAGGCACGTTTGGTAGCCAGGGGCTTTGAGGAGGACACCATAGGGCTGCAGAAGAATTCCCCCACTTGTTCAAAGGAGGCTGTCCGTTTGGCAATGGTACTCGCCTCAGTTAATGGTTGGGTGTGCCACACAATGGATATACAAGCTGCGTACCTCCAAGGGAACAAAATAGAGCGTGAAGTGTACCTGATACCTCCTCCTGAGTTCGACAATGGCTTATTGTGGCATCTGAGGAAGACGGTGGTGTATGGTTTGTGCGACGCAGCCAGACAATGGTACATGAGGGTGAAGGAACAGCTGGTATGTCTCGGTGCCAAGATTTCATCCCTGGACCCTGCATTGTTTTCGTGGAGCCAACATGGTGGAACAGAGGGTATCATATGCGTATATGTGGATGACTTCTTGTGGGCTGGTACTATGAACTTTGAGCAGCACATCATAAACCAGTTGTGTAGGACCTTCCAGGTTGGGTCTTTCGTTACCGAGTGCTTTAAGTATGTGGGGCTCAACGTAGTTACCACAGAGGACGGCGGTATACAATCGACCAGTTTCAGTATGGAGCATCGTTGAATCCGGTTGCCCTTAGCAAGCGTCGGGCGTTGGAGAAGACGAGTGATTTGTCAGAACGAGAGAAAACAGATTCGTGCGTTGGTCAGGCAACTAAATTGGATGGCTACTCACACTCGCCCGGATATAGCGTTCGATGTGTGCGAGCTGAGTGTTTCAATTCCAAAGGCTACGGTGTCTGACATATTGAGACTAAATAAGGTGATTGAGGGTGTGAAAACGGATAATGTTGGGTTGTTTATCCCGAGGATTAGACCTTTAGATGAGTGCCACATTGAGTGCTACGCTGACGCATCATTTGCCAACCTGCAGGGACATGGGTCTCAAGGGGGCTTTATCATCTTTCTGTGCGACACTAATAATGTACGGGGCCCTATTTACTGGCAGTCAAGGAAGGTTCGACGGGTGGTCAATTCAACTCTTGCTGTGGAGACCCTGGCACTTCTGGATGGTGCTAGTACTGTGGTGTATGTGGCCAGTATTCTGCAGGAGATCTCCGGATGTGGGAGGATCCCTATCAGGTGTTTTGTGGACAACCGTAGCGTAGTGGAAGCCATATACACCTATAAATTGGTGGACAACAAGCGTCTGAGGATTGATATATCAGTGCTTCGAGATATGTTGGATCAAGGGGAATTGAAGGAGGTAACGTGGGTGGAGACATCGAAGCAACTGGCAGACTGCCTTACCAAGAAGGGCGCGTCGACTGTGCGGCTGCGGGAGGCAGTCAGTCGGGATTAGGTGTTGACTGTCATCAGCAACATGTAAGGAGTGCAAATATGTGTATTGGTGAACATACAATTGTACATAGTTGTATGTACTAAAGGGGACAAGCAAAGAAAAGAAAAAAAAAGGAAATAGCATGTGTGTTAATATATTAGCACAGTCACTTCTTTGAACACGCCCGCCACGGCGTGAACCAATGGCAGACCGCCATATCATCAGCTGGCTCATGATGTCATCACTGGTGATCACGTGACAAGACATACGGTGTGGAGTGAGCGGGTAGTCGTTCCCTAGAGCTCAGTGAGTGCAGTTGTGTCTAGTATAATTAATAGTCAAGAATTGTTTTCAAATGCCCGGCCAGTGGAGATCTGTACAGATGTACCAACACAAGCGAGTCCAAGGCGGCATTAGTATTTTGACTATTTTACACATATTTAATTCCTTTTACCACCCTAATTTATCATTTCTGCCATTAAAATAATAGCTTTGTTAGTGTTCGGCACTTGTCTGAGGCGTTGATGTAGAAAAAATGGGCCTGAGTGATGCTTGTGAGTACATTTGAATGTCATGTCAGTCGCCACTAGGCAATATGGCTGACCACCACCACCACCACCGCTCGCCCTCGTGACCACTTATCACAACAATATAAGGCCTCCTGCACCTAATTTTACCTTAATTATGACATGTGTGCATTCACAGTGTATGTGTGTCACTCTGTTATGTTGAAAACTCACCTGTAATGGTCTGGGAAGAAATATGATGGAATAAGGACAGAGGACAAGGCATGGACAACGCAACCAGTGGAACGCAACGGGTCGAGTGTTTACAAATTATTCTTGCTTGTCGCTGCGCGGTGCAACGGGTCAAGAAAATTTCTTGCATATGGCCATGGAGGTAGTATGGGTGGAGACGCCCTGAGCCGCGCAGGTTGAAGCCAGTGAACTGTCAGTCAGCCATCTTGATGTGGGCTAAGGGAGTCCACAACTCTACTGCCAAGTAGAGATAAATCATCCCATGGAAATATTTTGAGATTCCTGGGAGTAACGTATGTTTCCATTCTAAGGTGCACATAGTATATGGGTTTCTTTCCCGTCATTATTTTCATGATGAGGATTAAACTGATCTCATAACATGGTGATATCAATATATGTAGGTCTCTCGGGTTTGTGGGTATAAGTTTTGCTACGTTGGGGTGCACACTGCACCATGTAGATGGGAGTACTACCGTACCACCTCCCATACTACCTCCATGGGTGGCACGGTGGCTTCATTGTTAATGTGTTAATGTGGGGTGGTGAGGTCGATCAAAGGTGTGAATGGAGTCGGGTAATTACTAGGGAGTGGCGGATATGTTTAAGGGTTGAGCTATGCTTACTCAGGTCAAATCCTCTCTACACGTCCACTCATACTCTCTCAGTCTTCATTTAGTATTGACCTCATGAGGACAAGTAAAGGCAGGAGTGTCGCTCCTTGTGTGTTCTGCTATGGTGAAAAGTTGTGTTGCATTTGGGTGCAATGAAAAAGCGAACAAAAAATCTGACCCATCCATCACATTTCACCAGTAAGTTATGCAGTTGTTGATTTATAAAATATGTTTCAAACAAACTTGCATGTATTTGATAAACAAAGACAATGATCGACCTTGTTAGAAAAGTGTGATAACTACTGCACCACTGGGTTGGTAATTGTGTTACTGATAGTAGTAATAGTGGTGGGGGTGATGGTGGTAGCTGTAGTAATAAGTAGTATATAAGTGTTAGCGATTGTGTTCGTAGGGTTTATATTGATAGTAATATTATAGTAATTTGTGGCCACTACTATTTTATATTTGCATCAACGACTAAGACAGTGGGATTAGCAATGATATCAGCAAGTTTGCTGATGATACTAAGGTAGGTAGAATTATCGGGTCACAGTCTGATGTAACCGGTTTGCAGGGGGACTTAGATAAGTTAAGCGGTAGTCAGGTGGCAGATGGAATTTAATATTGGTAGAAAATGGTATGAAAAATAATGTCAGATAATGACCCGGCAAGTAATCATCTAATTTTACTGATCAAGGCTGTAGCTGAGACATATATGTCTGCAGGTGAGATCTAAATACGCAGCCAGGCAGTTCACCGTCAGACATATATTCAATAAAGGGACCCAATATGCAATAATATACAATAATATGATATGTAATATATGGTTACCAGTAACACAGAAGTATAGTTTCACACACCGTGATATCATTAAGTGCAAACAGTGTAAAAAGTAAAAAGAAAGAGTGGGTATATATGTCAGTAACCCAGTGTGTGACATTGCCCACAACAGTATGGCGGACGGGGGAGAGCGGTGGCTTCACCAGACAACACAGACCGCGCGGCTCAGGGCGTCTCCACCCATACTACTGTAGCGCCCCCCTTATAGCTAGATGTTAATTTGAAGGGCTCCACAAACCTGGCGATTACGCTGCCACCACCCACAATAAGTGGGAAAAAAAATTAAAGATTTAGAGAATATATGAGTAACTGGGACTTAATAAACGACTCGTTAACAGGGTTTCTTTATACTCGAACAGTAATCACACCCCAGCTCTAATGGTTTCCCACAGAAACTATACTTCACATAATATAGTTGAACGAAACGCCTAATTATTATTCCTCCGGGCTTAACACACAAAAAGGTTCCTACTCTTGAGTTACTAGGTACTATATCTATCTATCTAAAACACTCTGGGGAACGGGTATAGAGCCTTAGCTATATATACTGGTGTCCCAGCGGGTCACCAACTCCGCACAGCTCAGCAACACACAACCATCGCCATCAGCATACACGTGGGCCACTCAGGGGATCAACCACCCACTCAGCTCAGCTCAGCTCACTGTTCCCAGCATCAGACCCTGAATATACACATAACCCCAATTACAAGTCATGTAATTTAAGATCGTGAACTAATCAATGCCGTATACATCCTTATAAGTACAGCGCCACACACCTACTACAGTAATTTGCTTTTACTCTGTCCTACGTAAGTATAGCCTGGGTTCTTATATGTTTATTTGTTGTGTATTTGCATATATTGTTAAGATAATAGCAGCAAACGGGCGCAAAAGGTGTAAAAGATATCTTTACGGGGATAAATAAGTTGAGAACAGCTCAAATAGAGATTTCAAAACAATATATCGAAAAACTAAGTCCAGATTCGTGATCAGTACGTATGAAAGCTGATAGGAACCAAGTGTCATCGAAATCTGGGGCCAAAAAGAATTTGGCCAAATTTTGAAGGCAAATGAAGTCCTTGGAAAATGTCGTAAAACCAAATCAAGCCAGAGTTTTGGTTTATTTTGCAGCCCAAAATGTTGAAAACTTGTATTTCCATACATTCGTGAAATTCTCGTTAATAAGAAGTATACATCTTTCGATGTGCAATAATACTTGTTATATATTGTTACGCGCCTGGCGTTATGCATGTAGTGGTGGTGGGGAAGGCATGTGGTGGTTGTGTGGCATGTTGCGTGTGTCTGTGTGTATGAGTGGGTGGAGGTGGCGCGCGTGAAGGGTGCCTCCTTCCTTGGCACACAAAGACCAGGCAGTGAGGTGGTGCACACGGGTGGGGTGTGGAGTGGGGGTGGGCCGGGGAGGACGTGCCTGTGGGGCGCGCTGCTTCTGGCCAGCACAAAGGGAGTGAGAAAAAAGACGTCTTGGAGGAAAGACGTGCGCAGCTCCGTAGAGAGGAGTCGCGTGGTGGTGTAGTGGTGGTGGGGGTGGAGGGGAACTGTGGTGGCGTGGGGGGGAACTGTGACTGTGGTGTGGTAGCGTCTTGATCCTTGCGACAGCCTAGAAGGGGTTGGAGGTAGATGACGTGAAATGTACACAGCTCGCCTCATCCTGCTAATTGTACCAGTGCTTGTAGTGGCTTGTGACTTTGTTCAGTAGACCAAGAAATGAGTCACCGTGTTTCCTTCGCCTGTGTGTGTTGATTGACTATGTGTAATATACTACCAGCTCGCCTCACCCTGACACAGCGAGCTGAAGGCGCTGCAGAAGTAAGTCAAGCAGCAGCGGGTATTGTAACACAGCCTCACCCGAGACACCTGCAGGGTGTGGTGGGGTCCAGGGCGTAACAATATTATTTCCTCAAAGGAGAATAGTATTTTTGTGAAAAGGGCGTAACAAATATTTACAGGGATAAATAAGTTGAGCACGGGTATAATATGTCTATTCCAACACATTGCGATCTGCGTGTCTACACAACGTTCATATCACTAACTTGGACAATAGTGCATTGAGACTTAAATTATATATATATATATATATATATATATATATATATAAGAGAGAGAGAGGAGAGAGAGAGAGAGAGAGAGAGAGAGAGAGAGAGAATGGCAGTTTTGGGGGAGAAATGAGGTCATTTTGGATAAGCCCAGGTGCAAAACAAAGCTTCAGGTCAGTTTCTTGAAAATATGTTCATTGCTTTTTTTTTCTCTTTCTCTCTCTCTGCTATACTATTCTGTCTCTACACAACGTTCATGCCATTAACTTAGATAATAGTGCATTGAGACTTAAATTATATATATATATATATAATATATATATATATATATATATATATATATTATATATATTATATATATATTATATATATATATATATATATATATACAGTCAAACCTCGATATAACGGACTAAAAGGGGGGAGGAGGAGTCCGTTATAGCCGATTGTCCGTTATAGCGAGGGTATTTTCCTAAGGGGGGAAAAATATATGAAAAAACCGGAAAAATTGTGAAATAAATGAGAAATAATTACAAACACAACCAGACTGTAGCTATGTTGGGAGGTAAACAGTGACTGACACTACATGCTGAATTTGGTCCGCTCCTACACGTGAAATAAATGAGAAATAATCACAAACACAACCAGAACGTGTAGCTAGTCAAGCTCAAGCTCTAGTGAAAGGTAAACAAATTATCACGAGCCAGATTCAGCCGTGGCTTCCAAAGGTATTGCTTATTATCATGACTAATGCTCATTATTATATATATTATATGGTTGTGAACTGCAGTTCTATACACGTGTCACTATTTAGGTCAGTGTAGCACTGCGTGTCGCCTTAGATAAGGTTGATTTAGGGTGTTGAGGTGACAGGGAGACGTAGCAGCGGCCACGCCATAACACTAATAGTCACTATTTTAAACAATACACACCTTCTACCACTAAATCACTAGCATCACAGGCTCCTTCCTTATAATATTATATCTTAATATGTGATACATCAAAACTCCTTAAAACCCAAGCATTCCAAAATAAAATGAGAAAATAATACAAAAATGTTGAGTTGACAATTCGAGCGGCGATAAGCGGTCTAATATGAAAAAAAGAAAAGAAAAAAAGTCACGCAAATGGAGTCTGTTATATCCGATGTCCGTTACATCGAGGTCCGTTATATCGAGGTTTGACTATATATATACAGGGAGGTCCCGAAGATACGAGCAGTTAGGTTCCACCTGGCATACTCGTAAAGCGAAATCTCGTATAACGAAACACATCACTAATGGTAAAATATAGGTTTGGTTCCAGGACCCCATCAATAAAAAAAAAAAAAATAGACTTGTTTTTCAAGCTAAAATAAACTATAGCAAACAACAAACACACAAACGTCTATATCACCCACACTGTACTACCTATTCTGTAGAAAAAGCATTCTGAAAGAGAAAATAGCACACAAAATAGCATAACTGCACATTAATTAAACATAAAACATGCATAACAAGCAAAAAAGACGTTGTAATGTAGGGGACGCCGCGTGATACAAGAGAAGGTAGTGTAAGGGTCCCAAGGCTGGGGCCGCACACCTGCTAATTACCCCTAAAGGTCAGGCCGCGCCATATGATTAATTACCCTTCAGGTCATGCCTTGCAAAGGGGGGACCTGACTGCGGTCCCAAGGTTGGGGCCACACACCTGCTAATTACCCCTAAATGTCAGGCCGCGCCATATGCTTAATTACCCTTCAGGTCACGGCTTGCTAGGGGTGACCTCACTGGGGTCAACCAAATCCCCCTTTGTCCAGCCTGGGAGTGGTAGGGCGTGCATTTTGAACTTGATAATTTTACTCACCCCAGTTTGAATGTCGTATCATTGGATTTTCAATCTCGTATATTGAAAATAGACCCTAATTTACACATCTAGTATCATCGGATTCTCGTATACCGAATGCTCGTATAATGGGACCTCCCTGTGTATAATATATATATATATATATATATATATATATATATATATATATATATATATAGAGAGAGAGAGAGAGAGAGAGAGAGAGAGAGAGAGAGAGAGAGAGAGAGAGAAGGGCAGTTTTGGGGGATGAGTGAGGTCATTTTGGATAAGCCCAGGTGCAATACAAGGCTTCAGGTCAGTTTCTTGAAAATATGTTCATTGCTTCTTCTTTTTTCTCTCTCTCTAGCTTTGTTGTTGTTAATATTTTGTCAACACTGTGGTTGACGCGAGGTTTTGCCTATAGCAGCCCGCCTGTGGAATTATGGCATTACAATAAAAAAAGGCAAGTGTGTTGGAGCTACCTTGGGGGGCGGGGGGTACTCCCGAACGGTGGAGGTGAGGGTGGCCAGAGGGGCAAATCTGATTACCGCAGCTCTCTCTCTCTCTCTCTCTTTCTCTCTGCTATTGCAGTAGTTTCTCCACCTATCATTTTATATCATCTAATACTGAACTAACATTATTGAGATGAAATGGGGTCAGGTGAATGAGGAAAAGGGGGAATTAAAGAAGGGGGACTTAGGGCTGCAAAATAAACCAAAACTCTGGCTTGATTTGGTTTTACGACATTTTACAATGAAACTATTGACCCTAGACGAAAATCGACAAAAAATAAATTATGTCCAGCTTAACGAGATCTACCCTAGGGATCTATCCGTTCTTTCTTAGCAAATCAAGTATTTGAGATATAATAAGTTTTTTTACCTTTACAAAACTTTGATTTATTGGATTATTTATTGATGAAATTTTAATCCGTTTATACCAGAGGGACCACAGTCGCAGGATGAACCGTTTATAATCTATACCGTTTTTGCCTAGCTGCTACGGTTCTTGAGATATACCTGAAAATGTGTTTCACGACATTTTCCAAGGACTTCATTTGACTTCAAAATTTGGCCAAATTTTTTTTGGCCCCAGATTTTGATGACACTTGGTTCCTATTAGCTTTCGTACGTGCTGATCACGAATCTGGACTTAGTTTTTCGATATATTGTTTTGAAATCTCTATTTGAGCCGTTCTCAGCTTATTTATCCCCGTAAACATATTTTGTACGCCTTTTGCGCCCGTTTGCTGCTATTATCTTAACAATATATGTAAATACACAACAAATAAACATATAAGAACCCAGGCTATACTTACGTAGGACAGAGTAAAATCAAATTACTTCCACCATACGGTGTGTTGTTTCGCGCTCGTATTCTTTGGGTCTGCCTTTAAACTCCAGAATTTCCCATACTTGAACCGGAGTGCCCCAGCAGTATACAGTTGGTGAATATGCGACCCGACATCCTTCTTCTTCTTCTTGTGATCGTTGTCGCTAGTATCGCTTCATAGGTCCTCTTCCCTTTCGTCTCCTTCGTTAACAAAACTTGTTAACACTTCCCCTGTTTATTTCACCTGGGAAAGACATTATGATCAGTTTTCAATCCTTTGATTAATTATCATCCTAATTTTATTGTCTTTTTTGTGTCGTAAATGGTTTGCTGAATCCACCCCCAGGACGCCAGACTCCGAGGTAGGAGAGAGGCCAGTCTGTGTTGTGTGCTACATCATAGCCTCTCAGGTAAGAGAGAATGGCAGGAGGTAGGAGAGTGCCGCATGACAACAAGGGAAGTGAGAAACAAGGCTCGGGTGTGGGTAGAGGAGCATGATCTAAGGAACGTAAACCCGAAGTGATGATGAAGACACAGGAGGGAGCCGCGTCAGAGGACAAGGTGGCTGCACATGTAAACAAACGAGGCTCATCTACGGACCGAGGAAATACCCCAAAGTGCGGAAAGTGTCAAGTAGAGGTGACGGATGTGGATGATGCACTTGAATGTGAGGTATGTGATGATTGGATTCACATTATTTGAAGGCTTGATTATTATTTGAGGGAGTGGTGGTAGTCGCTGTAGGGCGGCTAAGGGCGCTGGTAATTGTGGTAGGTGCACGTAATGGCGGCGATGGTAACTTTCCACAGTTCCTCTGGCGCGGCACTTACTGTTGTGGTGTTTTTACCACTTAGTCCTTGGTTTAACCGATTGATCGGTTATGCTGGCTCAATCATATTAAGATGAGCGTGATTACACCTTAGTATACAATCAAAAGAGTCGCTACACCTTAATCGTGTAGGGTTTAACGCGTGAATGATGTCCGGTTCCACCGCCAGTCGCTGAGGGCATAAACTGTGCCCCACAACGGCCATCTTGTATATTTCCAAAGATAATCCTAACTACGGGGCACCAAACTGCTGGCTCACTCATAGTAATATGATGAGCCTGACTACACCTTAGTGTACCATCAAGAGAGTCGCTACACCTTAATCATGTAGGGTTTAATGCGTGAATGAGATCTTGACTGAGAACCCTTATCAATTAAGTCAGCTGGAGACAGCTGACACGTGGAAGTTCCAATAATGTTTACTCCTATACGTGAAGGTTCCAATATTTTCCTCACAATTCTTATATTATGTTAATCCTTTGATTAATTGTGGTACTAGTGATTACCACCAGAATTATATTACTATATTTAATGCATCTTAATTTATATTCAATTTTATAATAATATATACATAGGTGGAATATTTACTCATCTCCCTTTCTGACAGGGGAGGCATATCCCACCATACCATTCTCCCGATTAGAGAGCGGTTTTAGTGGATAATTTCCACAGGAGTGTTGCAAGGATGAGGGCAAGCAACTATGATGTGTTGAGGAAAGTGTGGAAGAGTGTGGCTGTCCCAAGCATTATGTATGGTATGGATGTGATTGCATGGAATGAGAGTGAAATAGAGATATTGGAAGTGGGACAGAATAGAGTAGCAAGAATGACACTAAATGCACCCAGGTATGCAGCGACTGAAGGTTTAAGAGGTGACATGGGATGGAGTACATTTAGGGAGAGACATTCGAAAGCGACACTTAGGTATAAGATCAGACTGGAACGAATGGAGGACACAAGATTGGCACGAAAAGTTCATTTGTGGAGTGAATGTAGTAGTAAATGGGGGAAGCGATGCCAAAAACTGGTAGATAGAAGTGGATTGCAATTTTGGTGGATGTACCAACTGATAGATGGAAGACCGAATGTTGTTGAATGGAAGATGATGAATGGTGATGAAGAAAGCCTTGAGTGGGATGTGAGAAAGTGGAAAATTGAGATCGATAGAGTAGTGAAATATGTGGGGCTTAGTAAGTGGAAGAATGAGATGGAGCAAAAGAAAACACTAGAATGGTATAAGGAGAAAAAGGCACCAGCGTATGAAAGTATGTATGATAGAACCCTGGGTGGCGACCTTCTCTTCCAAGCCAGAACACAGTGCATGGATGTGAATGCAAGGAACTACAGATGGTCTGAGTCCCGCAGCAAAGTGTGCCAGATGTGTGACATGGGTGAGGACATAGACCACTGTATACCTGGACTGCGCACGGAATATCGGCCTGTTGCACATGGGCCTGAACTTGCCCTGAAGTCGGAGGGCCGCTCGGATTCATATATATATATATATATATTATATATATAAAATATTATATATATATATATATATATATATATAATATATATATATATATATATATACTAGGGTGGTCCTTAAAAACAAAAGTTGGAATTGTTTTGTTCCTAACCCGGGAATTTGTTACCATTCAAGTGGAAATCCCCCTGAAATTTTTTTATGGAATTCGGCTCGTAGGAAGATGTTGCACACATGACCCAAAGTTTTCCCTCTGTGACTCGTTCGACGGGTCATGGTGTTATTGGAACATACTCCATTTCCTCCTCCTATTTTCACAATATTTTCCTTCCGAATTCGATTCTACTTGTCACAAATTAAGTTCTGAACATATTCTCCTTTCTTTTTCAGTTTGATATGGCGACTAGGAGCAAAGATTTTCTTGTGGTTCCCCAAACGGAGGTAATTGGGCTCCAAACTCCCTTCCAACAGAGAGGTTCTCGGGGTCGTTCTCCACCGTCTACAGCTCAAAAAGATGACTCTCCGCGATGTCACGCTGGCCGTGACCCCCATGGTGGCTCAGTTTTGGGATATGGCGCGGATCCCAATGATCCGAAAAGACAACATTGTCACCAAGATTGAGAAGCTCCATCGGGAGTACGAGCTCCTCAAGAAAGGTCGCTATCGGCGATCGGAGGCTCAAATCTCGAAAGAAAAGGATTTTGAGGTACTTCTCGACAACCTCTTCGACGTGGCACACGGGAATGCGCTGACCATGATGACCAACCAGGAGGACAAAGAGTTCCTCCTCGCCCAACGGGAGCCAGACGTCGAGGAGGATGGGCGGCGTCGATTCCGTCCTTGCTGCTCAGGAGACGAGGCAATCTCTTTGCTTGGAAAAGGCCGCTGCTTTCTCCGCCCGCAAACAAGAGGCTGCCGCTTCCTCATCTGTGGCGCAGCTCGAGTCCTCGCCGTCGTCCAGCTCCAACACTTCAGCTGTTATCTCAGATGAAGAATACGGAGCAGTTGGAGGAGCCGAGTCCTGCGAAGCGGGCGAAAACGGGCCACGAAGAACATCGTCTCTCCAGCACTGGCGGCCACGCTGGATCGAACCAAGCTGACCGATCGTCCGCGACATACGTGCTGACTGAAGCCGCACGTTGCCTAGGCCAGAACGTCGAAGAGCTCAACATCAAACCGCTCATCCATCCGAACGCCAACGCTTGAAACATCGTGCGGCCATGGCCTCAAAGATCAGAGAGGAGTTTCGGTCAGGAACTCCGCTGGTGGTCCACTGGGATGGCAAGCTCGTGATGGACCTGACCACGAAAGAACATGTGGACCGTCTCCCGATCATCATTTCCGGGATTGGAGCGCCCAACTGCTCGCCGTCCCCAAGTTGGGCAGTGGCACGGGAGAGAGAGCATGGCGGCAGCGGTGGTCTCGGCCCTGGAGACATGGGGAGTCGCGGATCAGGTAGTCGGGATGTCCTTCGACACCACGGCATCCAACACCGGCCGCAGAAACGGGGCCTGTGTCCTCATCGAACAGAAATGGGGAAAAGACCTGCTGCATTTCGCCTGTCGTCCCATATCCTGGAGCTGGTGGTACATGCGGTGTTCGTCCGTGTTCTTGGGTGTTCCTCATCGCCCGAGCATCTGCTCTTCAAACGCTTCCAAACCTCATGGGAGAGCATCGACCGAGAGGACTTCGGCACGGGAATCATGGTGGAGGAAGTGGCGACTGTCTAGAGGATGTCAAGGATGAGGCTCTTCGATGGACTCTTCAAGTCCTTTAAGAGCGTGAGGACCTTCGCGATGACTACCGGGAATTGGTCAAACTTGTCATCATTTTCCTCGGTGGTGCCCCTCCCGGTGGAATTCGATTCCTTGCTCCTGGAGCAATGCACCAGGCCAGATGGATGTCAAAAGTCCCCCTACTCCTTCAAGATTTGGATGTTCCGGGGCCAGTTTCCGCTTGACGAAGAAGGAGGAGCGTGGACTCCAGCGGTTGTGCCTCTTCGTCGTCCGAGTCTACGCAAAGGCCTGGATTGAGGCTTCTTTCTCGGTTCAAGCCCCTCGACTCGACCTCGAACTCATCAAGGCCCTCGGCACCTACGACAAGATCGACCCTGAGATCGGAGACGTCGCGCTGTCGAAACTGGTCAAGCCATCTGTGGTACGTGTCAGAAAACTGGTTGGGCTGTCCTTCTTCGACTCCGACGTGTCCTGCGAGACCAAAAACGCCATGGTTACGGCCCTACGACGAGAGGAATTTGACGGAGAGGACACGGCTCCGAAAAGAGTCACGCTTGCCAAAGAAGTCGGTCCGAGATCTCCACCTGGAAGACTTCGTCAGTGGACGTACTCTCCACTTCTTCCGGAAGCTACACCTGGATGAGGCCTTCCTCGATCTGCCACCGGACTCGTGGCAGATGGACGAGGGGTTCCAGCGGTCCTCTCAGATCGTCCGGAACCTCGCTGTGGTGAATGACCACGCGGAAAGAGGAGTTGCGCTCATCCAAGAGTTCAACGGATCCCTCACAAAGGATGAGGAGCAGCTTCAGTTCCTCCTTCAAGTGGTGGCGGACCACCGGAAGGCCTTCCCGGACCCGCGGAAGCGCACCCTGGCCCACACCAGGCCACAGTGAGGAGCCCGGCAAGCACGATACCCCCGCCTTCGAGCGGCTAATACCTCAACTGAGGGGGGACCTGGAGCCAGGGCCAGGGTGAAATTGGAGGAGGCGTGTGCAACATCTTTTCGTGAACCGATTCGGCTGAAAATTTACTCACATAGTATTTTCATAACATAGAACATATATCCGGGTTAGGAACATAAAGTTTCTCAAAATTAAATTTTACATACATACTAAGGACCACCCTAATATATACCATCATATACTAGACCGGTTTATCAGTATATATGATATACACTGTAATCTTCGCAAATGTTTGTTCTATAATGTTATCAAATAAAAAACAGTAAAACAAGGTAAAGAAATGCCATTACGAGACTCTGAAGAAATATGCATGAACTTAAAGTAATCGTCCAGACCATTTCATCATTCCTGATTTAATGCAATCAAATCATAGCCATTAACGAGTATATCAACAATACGTCGTCATTTTTTGCATCCAGTCAGCCGGTTTTAAATAATCCGTAATCAAAATCTGCAAATTCCCCGAGTTCTCAAAACACTCCTCAAGGTTTGCAGACGATGTGCCCAGGCTCGGTGACGTAGCAAAAGGCAGCGCTCTCCCCGCGCGCAGATTCAGAAGGATGTAAACACAGGAGATATATATAGTACTTGAAGATTTTTGGGTGTTTCTGATTGATTTATTTTGCGATGTGGCATATGTACTTGAATCCTGTGTGGGTGCAGCGTGGGGGCTGTGCCTTTCCCGAGAGCTTAGCACCCATTTGCAAACTGTTGGGCGACGATATATGTGTGCAGATGTGTGCAGTGGCAGGAAGCGGCGGGGAGCGGCGGGTAGTAGCAGGCCACCGAGATGAGAGGGCTGCAGTACCCAGCTGGCTACTACCAGCCGCTCCCCGTCGCTCCAAAGGTCTGCACACATATATCGTCGCCGTGTGGGTTGTGAATGGGTGATAAGCTTTCTTGCTGTGCCCATGCAGGATGCAAGTATGTGCCGTGTCGCACAAAAAATATACCAGAAGCACCCGGGATTCTAAGGGTACTGTATTTTTCTCTGAGTCTCTGTGTGTCTGTGTCGGGCGGGGCTGGGAGGCTTACCTCTTGTGACGTCACCAGCAAGTTTCGCGCCACGGCTGGAATGTGGCTGTTGTTTTTCCCGCGCTTTTTACAAAAGTCATGTTTTTAGGGAAATTAGGCGTGAAAATGAATAATTTTTTGTGGATTAGGTATTTTGAATGAACATTCAACATAATTATGCAAAGAAAAAATGGGTCTGGACGATTACTTTAATATTCACTTCAACTCTTCGCCATTTAAAACTTTGCGAGTCAACTTTTATCATGAAGGGTGTCAATAGAAGCGCAATTTTATCAGCTTTCCATTGCTATATTTCGTTATCTGATAAATTAATTAGAACCATGCATAAATTAGCGTTAAATAAATAAATAATATCATCAATCGGATAATTTTCCCGATTGATGATGTTATTTATTTACTTATATATTCGTTTTCTGATAAAGGAATTAGCACCATGTATAAATTAGCGTTAACTAAATAAATAACCTCATCAATCGGGAAAATTACCCGATTGATGATTTTATTTATTTATTTAACGCTAATTTATGCATGGTTCTAATTAATCTATCAGATAACGAAATATAGCAATGGAAAGCTAATAAAATTGCATTTCTATAGATACCCTTCATGATAAAAGTTGACTCGCAAAGTTTTAAATGGCGAAGAGTTAAGAGAATATTAAGTTCATGCATATTTCTTCATAGTCTCGTAATGGCATTTTTTTTGGCGTGTTTTATTGTTTTTTATTTGATAATATTATAGAACAAACATTTACGAAGATTACAGTATATCATATATACTGATAAACAAGTCTATATGATAGTCCATAGACCACTATATCTCGTTGTTGGGCGCCCCGCAGGCCCCTATGCAGCCCCGCAATTCAAAACATTGTCGTGTGTGCAGTCCAGGTATACAGTGGTCTATGGTGAGGATGAAACAGTGGAACATGTGATACTAGAATGTGAGAAGTATAGCGGGGAGAGAATGGAAATGATGCGTATGGTTTTGACTGAAATGGGATGTGACATGAATGAGGTGGTTGAAAGGACAGGAAGAGAATGGATGTTATTGCTGCTGGGACTGTGTGGTGAGACAAGTGGACCGATGATTGAGACAGTGAAAGAGTTTTTGGAAAGAATGTGGTATATGAGAAATAGACAATAGACTCTACAGGAGCAGCCGGTTTAAAGGCCTGGCCTATGAAGAAAAGGCCACCTGTAATATCAAAATCAAGATCAAGCATCTGTAAACAGGAAGATCTACTGTTGTGTTTTTTTTTTTTTTTTTTTTTTTTTTTTTTTTTTTTTTTTTTTTTTTTTTTTTACATCACAGGGAACTGGCCAAGGGCACAACAAAAATGGGTAACACAAAGCCCGCTTAGTTGCCAGTCCCTATAAAGAAGACAGTAAGAGGATAAAATAAAAACAAAGGGGTAGGCCAATTTAGTTCGGGAGGTGTCTTTTTACTCTTCTTTTGAAAAGATTTAAGTCATAGGAAAGTGGAAAAATAGAAACAGGAAGAGAGTTCCAGAGTTTACCAGTGAAAGGGATGAAAGAGTAAAGATACTGATTAACTCTTGTATTAGAAAGATGGACAGAATAGGGATGGGAATGAGTAGAAAGTCTTGTGCAGCGAGGCCGCGGGAGTGGGGGAGGCATGCAGTTAGCAAGTTCAGAAGAGCAGTGAGCATGAAAATAACGGTAGAAGAGAGCAAGAGAAGCAACATTGCGGCGGTGATTTAAAGATTGAAGACAGTCAGTCAGAGGAGAGGAGTTGATGAGACGAAAAGCTTTTGACTCAACCCTGTTTAGGAGAGCTGTATGAGTGGATCCTCCCCAACATGTGAGACATACTCCATACATGGGCGGATAAGGCCCCTGTAGAGAGCAAGCTATTGGGAGGGAGAAAAAAAAGGACGCAGATGCCACAGGACACCTAACTTCCTAGAAGCTGTTTTAGCAAGAGATGAGATGTGAGATTTCCAGTTCAGATTTTTAGTAAAAGATAGTCCTAGAATGTTCATTGTAGAAGAAGGAGACAGTTGAGTGTCATTGAAGAAGAGGGGATAGTTATCTGGAAGGTTTTGTCGAGTAGATAGGTGAAGAAATTGGGTTTTTGAGGCATTGAACAAAACAAGGTTTGCTTTGCCCCAATCAGAAATAATAGAAAGATCAGAAGTTAGGCGCTCGGTGGCATCTCTCCATGAATCACTTAGTTCCTGTTGAGTTGGACGTCTAATAAACGACGTTGAAAAATGCAGGGTAGAATCATCAGCGTAGGAGTGGATAGGGCTTTGAGTTAGACTTAGAAGATCATTAATGAATAATAGAAAGAGAGTGGGTGATAGGACAGAAACCTGGGGAACACCACTATTGATAGATTTAGGAGAAGAACAATGTCCGTCTACAGTAGCTGCAATAGAACGGTTTGAAAGGAAACTTAAAATGAAGGTACAGAGAGAAGGATAGAAACCGAATGAGGGTAGTTTGGAAATTAAAGATTTGTGCCAGACTCTATCAAAAGCTTTTGATATGTCAAGGGCAACAGCAAAAGTTTCACCGAAACCCCTAAAGGAGGATGACCAAGATTCAGTTAGGAAAGCTGGTGTACACTGTATCCCTGAATATCTGCTTTATCCTAATGGCGTGAGTATAATGCATGGTTCACCAGTACTACTGCTGCCGCGGGGAATCCATTGATGGCGTTGATAATGGCGGCAAGAGGGAAATAAGGGAGATAATGGAGGAAGAAATAGGACAGGTGCACATATGGAGGCGGCCGCTTGTTTGGGGAGGAATAATGGAAAAGATGTATGATAATTATAATAGGCCAGAGTCAACATTACTCTTTAAACTCAGAACCAACAGCCTAGAACTGCAGGACAGAAGGAGACACACAGGTCACAGATGGCGACACAAAGTGCCCAGTGTGTGGGGCACAGAATGAAGACCTATAACACTTTTTACTACAATGACCAGGCTACAATATGGAAATAAATAAATTACACAAATTACAGCAGCCGTATAATGAAAATAAATGAAATAATAGGAAACATATTATTCAGCTTTGAAAACCCACAAGAAATAGGTTTTTTTTTTTTTTTTTTTTTTCCATCACAAGGAACTGGCCAAGGGCACAACAAAAATGGGTAACACAAAGCCCGCTTAGTTGCCAGTCCCTATAAAGAAGACAGTAAGAGAATAAAATAAAAAAGAGGGGTGAGCCAATTTAATTCGGGAGGTGTCTTGTTACTCTTCTTTTGAAAAGATGTAAGTCATAGGAAAGTGGAAAAATAGAAACAGGAAGAAAGTTCCAGAGTTTACCAGTGAAAGGGATGAAAGAGTAAAGATACTGATTAACTCTTGCATTAGGAAGATGGACAGAATAGGGATGAGAATGAGTAGAAAGTCTTGTGCAGCGAGGCCGCGGGAGGGGGGGAGGTGAGGCATGCAGTTAGCAAGTTCAGAAGAGCAGTGAGCATGAAAATAACGGTAGAAGAGAGCAAGAGAAGCAACATTGCGGCGGTGATTTAAAGATTGAAGACAGTCAGTCAGAGGAGAGGAGTTGATGAGATGAAAAGCTTTTGACTCAACCCTGTTTAGGAGAGCTGTATGAGTGGATCCTCCCCAAACATGTGAGACATACTCCATACATGGGCGGATAAGGCCCCTGTAGAGAGCAAGCTATTGGGAGGGAGAAAAAAAAGGACGCAGATGCCACAGGACACCTAACTTCCTAGAAGCTGTTTTAGCAAGAGATGAGATGTGAGATTTCCAGTTCAGATTTTTAGTAAAAGATAGTCCTAGAATGTTCATTGTAGAAGAAGGAGACAGTTGAGTGTCATTGAAGAAGAGGGGATAGTTATCTGGAAGGTTTTGTCGAGTAGATAGGTGAAGAAATTGGGTTTTTGAGGCATTGAACAAAACAAGGTTTGCTTTGCCCCAATCAGAAATTATAGAAAGATCAGAAGTTAGGGCAGAGATGTCTTGTTCACCTTCTGGAGGAAGAGAGGAAATAGGTTAAAAGAACTTAACACCCAGCAGTAACACCACAAGCAACAAAAGGAATCAAGTTGCAGTAAACCAACGCAGGGGTGCCGTTGATAAGGCACTATACCCCAAACACCATCGGATCGGATCGGATGGTGGAATATTTACCGTGGTGGGAATAATGAGGCGACCTCGGGAAAATGCAGGGTATAAGGAAATGAGACGCGACACAAACAAGTGACTCCAAGAAGAGGTTGTAAAAATGAAAACGGAGTGCAGTAAGGATCCAGGGGACTATGGAGTAAGCTTCATAGACCTGGACGGTGCACTCCCACAGGAGGTCTTTGAGGGAGACAGAGTGCACCTAAACTGGGAAGGAGAGAGGCAGATGTGCGGGAGAATGCTTGAATGGATATGCACGACTGAGAGACTGCAGGTTGAGGGAAAAGAGGGTGACAAATGCGAATGAGTGACTGTTGACAACAAAAGGGAATGTGAGGTTGGGCTGTGTGAATGTTAGAGGATGGAATGTTGAAAAAATGGAAGACCTCAGCAGGGAAATGAATGAATGGAACATTGACGTAGTTGGAGTGACAGAAACACAAATGAGAGAGAGAATTGAACTTAGATCTGAGATTTACAGTATGATCGGCAAGGGCAGAAGAAAGCAGCAGAAAAAGGGTGGCGGAGTGGGAATACTTGTGAGGCAGGAAGCAGGTATAGATGTAGAGGAGATAGATGTAGGAGGGTGTGAAATGGATGAGGATATTATGGCAGTACGTCTGGAATATAGGGTGCGTAAGGGAAGAGAAAGGATCTTGGTGATAGTGTGTTACATGACAGTGGAAGGAACAGGAGCGAGAGTCGAGAATGAAAAGAAGTACAGAATTGTGCAAAGGTTTGTAGAACAGAATAGGAGTGAAAATGTGATTGTGATGGGAGATATGAATGGTCACATTGGTGTGTTAGGAGAGGAAGTAAATGGAAATGGCCAATTGCTGCTTGACTTTGCAGAGGAAAATGAATTATAAATTTTGAATGTGACCCTGGCTGAAGGAAGAGTGACCTGGAGTGGAAGGGAGAATGAATCTGCCATTGACTTTATGTTAGTGAGCCGGAATGCTAGGGAACGGGTGAGAAGTATGTGGGTGGATGAGGAAAGGACAATTGACGTAGCGAGTGACCATAACGTCATGGTAATGGAGTATGAGTGTTTGAAGGAAAAAAGAGTGAACGTGAAAGAGGAGAGGAATGGACGTTGGAAGCTAGAGATGCAGACTGGGATTGTTTCAGAGAAGTGGTAAGTAATGAGGACTGGAAGCTGGGAGAGAATGATTTGAGGGCTGAAAGAGGTGTGGATGAGATGAATGAGAGATTGTTAAGGAAGCTTAACAAAGCGGCAGAAGAGAGCATAGGCAGAACAAGAAAGATAACAAATGGCAGGACAAGAAAGAGTTGGTGGAACAATGAGATCGACAAGGCCAGGAAAGAAAGGAAACAGTCAAATAGGAAGTGTAGGAGTCTGAGAAAGAATAGGTCAAACAGTGAAGCTGAAAGGATAGAGTATGAAAGGGCATGTGAAGAGTATAAGAGTAAGCAAAAGGAGGTGAAATGCTTGGTGAGGAAGGCAAGAGTGAATGAAGAGAGAAAAGTGATCAGAGAACTTAGGGAAAAAGGTGAGGAAGAAGGTAGGGAATGGTATAAATTCTAGAGAGGAGAAGAGAGTAAGCATACAGGAAATGTAGAAGAACTAGTGGTGAATGGGAGTAAGACAGGGCTGTGTCCTTTCTCCAGAGCTGGGTGTTGCGGCACCGAGTTGCGACTTTGCGACTTTGCGACTTTGCAGCACTATGAATTTCGAAGTCGCAAAGTCGCAAACGTTTTGAAAAAGTCGGACTAAACAAAGTCGCACCGCCAATTTTCCGCGACTTTTGCCCCGACTTTGAACAGGAACAAAGACGACTTTTTTGAAAGAAATTGCCGCGGCATCAGTGTGGCATTCGGAATGCGGCAAAGTCGTATGGCACTTGACCGCATACCGGTTGTATCAACCGGTATGTGTTGTTTACCGGTATGGTAAACAACAAGTTGCTTGCTAGAGGCCCGGCCAACCAGCAGCAGGATGTGAGGGAGGTCCTGAGGAAGTCCATGGAAGAGTGGGTGCCCTCTAAAGGCGAGCTGATTTGGTCCCTCTTCCCCTACCAGCACAGGGAGGTGTGGGTGGACTTATTCATTAGGTATAATACCCCCCTCCCCAGCTCTGCAGCTGTGGAGAGGCTCTTCAGCACGGCCGGGGGGACGTCCTCAGGGCCAAGAGGTCCTCCCTGGAGGAGGTCAACTTTGAGGAGCTTGTGTTCCTCAAAGGGAACATGGACCTCCTGGAGGAGAAGATGGGCCAGGAGGACGTAGAGGAGGAGGAGGAGGACCTGTAGATATTAGTTTAGGCTGTGTTTGAACTAAAAAATGAATAAATATGTGTTTTTCTGCCTTATAAAAGCATGTTTCTGTTATCGCGCTTAAGTTTACTTTGTAATTTAGGGGAGTCGCACCGGGAAAAATAAGTCGCAGTCGCAAAGTCGCAAAATCGCAAGTCGCACTGGGGGTACCAAAAATAGAGTCGCAGAGTCGCAGTCGCACCAGGTCCGGTGGCAAAGTCGCAAAGTCAAAGTCGCACCTGAAAACATTAAAATCGCGCCCAGCTCTGCCTTTCTCCTCTACTTTTTGGATTATATGTTGAGGAAATGGCAGTGAGAGTGAAGCGTACAGGTCTGGGTGTGAAAATTGGAGATGAAGTATTGAGTGTACTGATGTATGCAGATTGTTAATAATCCTGGACACTACTGCACTCACCGCGCGCTGGGGACTGACTGCCTCTTCCCTCTTGTGACTCCACGTGGTCAACTTGTCACGTGATCACCAGTGATGACATCATGAGACGTCTGATGATATGGCGGTCTCCCATTGGTTCCCGCCGCGGCGGGCGCGCATAAACATATGAACGTGCTAACACACTCGCTATATTAACACAGATGATGTGGTGATCCTTAGTGAAAACCACAATGAGCTACAAGAGATGCTGAATGCTGTGACTGAGTATGAAAGGGACTTCAACGTTAGGCTCAGTAAGGAGAAGAGACAGGTGTTGGTGGTGAATGGGGATGACTGATGATGATAGGATTTGGATGGTGGGTGGGAATGAAATAAAGAGAACGAAAGAGTACAAGTATCTGGGTATTTGGTTGGATGATAAAGGATGTGAGAAAACTAAACATGAGAAGATAGCTAGAGCCAACCAGTGGGTTGGAAGGCTAGGCAGTGTGGCAAGATGTCGGGCCAACAAGTATGAAGTGGTGAGAGGACTATGGAAGGGTGTGGCAGTCCCTAGCATTACGTATGGCCTGGAAACAATGGTGTGGTCTAGGAAGGAGTTGGACAGATTGGAAGTAACACAGAACAAAGCAGGCAGAATAGCATTAGGTGCCAATAGGTATGTGGCAGTGGAAGCGATTAGAGGAAACATGGGATGGAGCACGTTCAGAGAGAGGATAGCAAAGGCAGGACTGAGGTACAGAGCTAGACTGCAACGAATGGATGACAGCAAGTGGGCAAGTAAGGTTTGGGACTGGAATATGTATGGGAAGTGGATGAAAGACTCAGTAAAAGTGGAAAGATGGACAGGTGAACTGGGAATGTTTGTGACAGGAGTGATGAGACATGGGAGTATGGCTGTGTGCAAAAGGGAAATAAATAGGAGATTGGAAGAGAAATGGAAAGAAGAATAGCTGAGGGGAATGAGTGAGAAATCAACACTGGAATGGTACAGGAGAAAGGACCAGCCACGGTATGAAAGGTTCTATGATGGTGGCTATGGAGGGGATTTACTCTTCAAAGCCAGGACAAAGTCGCTGGAGGTAAATAGTCGTATGTACAGATGGAAGAATGGTGGCAGCAAGGTGTGTGTGATGTGTGTGACAGGAGTAGATGAAACCGTGGAGCACTTGATGCTGGAATGTGAACGGTATGAGTATGCTAGAACAAAGATGTTGAAGGTAGTGGTAGGAGAGGTCGGAGTGGAAGAATGGAGAGAGATGAGAGACAGGAGTTTGGAGATGGAGTACCTGCTGGGGTTGTGTGCTGAGTGGAGGAGTGACAGTCGTGTGATTGAGAGTGTAAAAGAATTCTTGGAGTGCACGTAGGAGAGAGAATGAGAAGCAGGGGGCACCTCAGTGATGGGGGACCCCGTGTGGGTGTGGTGCTGGGAGGGGGTGGTGAAACACCAGAACGTAACTTCAGCTGTCCATTACTGTTATTAATTATTGGTAGAGAGATAGTTCTTTCTTTAGTAACCTGGACACACATCGGTGCTATATGTTGCACTTGTCTTTTCCTAGTTTCCACCAAGAGAATGGTTCCCTCTATCTCGTCCACTGGTAACTCTAACCATTGAGTTCTTTCTGGTCTTATGGTCACGCTTTGCTGTATTCTTATATGATAGTTTGATTTATGCACTTCATCTCTGCACTCCACGCTCTTAACTGCTCTTATGGTGCTGTATCGGTGTTCAACAAAATTCAAGGGGTAAGTTAGGTTAGCCCACATGATTTTATTTTGTTTGTAATTTATAGTAATTTCTTCTAGTCCTATTATATTCATCCCTACCAGGGCTTGGGTGGATAAATACTGGTCTGGAACTACTAACATTGACACTTCTTTTGTTCTATCTGTTCCTAGGGGTATTTTTACTCCTACTTGACCTAAGATTCTCAACTCCTTGCCAGTTATGCCGGTCAAACTAGGGATGTTACTGTGGGTTCTTATTTTAAGTTGTAAGTCTAAAGCTGCGCTCTTCTTTATAAGTGAATATTCGCTTCCTGTGTCTAATAAAACTTCCGTGACGTGGTCATTAATGGCTAAGGGGATTATTGGGGATCGATGTTTGACCGGTTGTTCACGGTGGACCCTCCAACTGAGCAGCTTCACACCACTGGGTTACAGGCAGTGGATGCCGATCCTCCCATTGACGAAACCGCACCCTCTCTTGACGAAGTCAGAGAGGCTGTAGCAAAGTTGAAGGGTGGAAAGGCAGCTGGTGTTTGTAATATCAGTGCGGAGCTCCTCAAAGCTGGGGGTGAGGCCATGATCCGCGGGTTGCATGCTGTCCTGACTGCCGTGTGGCAATCAGGTACCATTCCTCCTGACTGGAAAAGGGGGCTGGTCGTCCCTATCTGGAAAGGGAAAGGGGACCGTCAGGACTGCAACAATTACCGCGGTATTACACTGCTCAGCGTACCAGGCAAGGTGCTTGCCCATCTATTGCTGACACGAATTCGCAGTCATCTGGTGAAGCATCAGAGACCTCAGCAGTCTGGGTTCACGCCTGGTAAGTCAACAACGGACCGTATCCTAGCGCTTCGTGTCCTGGTGGAACGCCGACGTGAGTTTCGACAGGGGATGCTTGCAGCCTATGTTGATCTCAAGAAGGCGTTTGACTCAGTGCATCGTGAGTCACTCTGGGATCTTCTGCGACTTCGAGGGATTCCTGCAAGGACTATTGGTTTGATAACTGGTCTGTATTCTGGGACTGAGAGTGCTGTGAAGTGTGGGGCAGGTGTATCCAGCTTCTTTCCTGTGAATACAGGAGTGAGGCAAGGGTGCGTCCTTGCCCCATCACTTTTCAACGCTTGTATGGACTGGGTATTGGACAAGGTTGTAGATCAAAGTGATTGTGGAGCATCCGTCGGCAAGACCAAGATCACTGATCTTGTTTTTGCCGATGATGCAGTAATCTTTGCTGAGTCGCTGGAGGTCCTGGTGATGGCTCTCGAGGCGCTGCACGAGGAGGCAAAGCCTTTGGGACTTGAGGTCTCCTGGCTCAAGACCAAGGTCCAGGTATTTGGAGACTTACTAGATGAAGCAGTACAGTCTGTTCATGCGTGTGGCGAGGACATTGAGATCTTGGAAAGTTTTACATACCTTGGTAGCGCAGTCCATAATGACGGCGGGTCACGTCAAGAAGTCTTACGACGGATTGGCATAGCCCACGGTGTTATGGACTCGCTCAGCGGGAGTATTTGGCGTTGTCGGTACCTGTGCAGGAGGACAAAGATCCGGATCTTCAAGTCGCTTGTGATCCCTGTCTTACTCTATGGTTGTGAGACATGGACACTAAATAGTGACTTGAAGAGACGAATCAATGCCTTTGGTAATAAGTGTCTTCGCAGAATCATGGGGTATCGCTGGGATGATTACGTGTCAAATCAGCGATTGCACCGTGAGACTGAATCGAGGCCTATTACCTGCATAGTCCGTCAGCGCCAACTTCGGCTATATGGGCATGTGGCACGCTACCCTGAAACCGATCCTTCCCATCGGGTTGTATCTGTAAGAGACAATCCGGCGTGGAGGAGGCCAAGGGGGCGCCGACAAGGCTCGTGGCTGGGGCAAGTTGATGTTTCTTGTCGAGAGCTGCTTGGTATGGGAAAGGAGCCTGCATGGGAACTCGCGCGTGGTGACCCCCGGGAGTGGCGTCGTAGGATGGGCGAGGCGACGCGCCCCCCGGCGTATGCCCCCAATGATTGATTGATTGATGTTTAACTAGTCACCGGGAGGATCCTTTCCTCCCCGGACAATTTGGACTACCTCTCCTACATCCTACTCTCCAGCAATCAAAACAAGCGTTGCTACCTGGCTTCCTTCTACAGTCTGTGGCTGTGTGGTTGTTCATTCTACAATAGGGACAAAACGTTTGGGAATCCCTTCTCCAATCTAAACTGGGTGGCTTCTGGTCGTTACCTACTCTCAATTCTTGTAATTTCCTCCTCATTTCTTCTATCTGTGCTCACAGTTCTCTTATTCCTGACTGACTGGCTGACAGTTCCTGTTTATTGGGAGGAATACTCTGGGGAGCGGATGTGATCTCTGGCAGCTGCCGGGTCTGGTTTACAGCACACATTCTATTTGTGTCTCTTCCTATGGCGATGGCCCTCTCAATCTCCACTTTCTCTATGAATTTTCTCAGTGGGAATTGTTCATCCATGTAAAACTCTAATTTCTCCTTACTGTGGCTTGGTAATCCTCTCAACAGTTTCGTTTTTATGATCTTATCCCTACGGGGAATTTCTCCTGGATATTTTGACTTTGCTTCCAGTATGGCGTATTTGCATTTGAGTTTAGTTGCGAAATCTTGGGGATCTTCCAGCCAATCATACTTGACCTCCGAAATGCTGTTAAGGATTCTGTCGACATTATTGTCTGTTAGTTCTTCGCATAACCAATAAGTTAGGGTGTCCCATGATCTAAATTTGTACTCACTGAGGGCATTCTGTACGTATAGTGCTAACTGTGGGTCCACTCTTGTTATAAGGATCCTTTTTCTCTCCTTCAAATCCTCTGAACAACTTTCTACTTGGGAAAGGAAAACTGTCAACCTTCCCTCGGCTTCAATTCCCTGTAAATCACTGAGGTTCAGCATTCGTATATCTCTAGGCTTTACCAATGACCTCACTGGTCTCCTGACTTCCTTCTCCTCTTTCTTATTTTTGAACAATGACTCAACAGTATCTTTCGTTCTTTCCACTTCTTGTTCTAACTGACTCATCCACCTGAACTGCGCGTATTGTTCTGGACTGGTTTCGACTCTGTTGTGTGTTACTACTTCCTCCTTCTTAAGCTCTCTACCCTTTGCTCTCTTCTGGAGGAAATCCTCCAAATCCTCTACGGAAAAATCAATCAAATCCTCCATCTTAAAAAAAAAATTCCCTTCCGTAATTAAAAAAAATCTATATCTCCCTTATTTTTCTAACTAGTGTTTGCTAACACTAGGTCTAGTGTTGGGCTTTCCACGGTGGCTATTACGGCCACGACAACCCTCCGAAGTTGCTTACTTGCTGGGGCGTCTCCCAAGCCTCAACACTGACTTACACATTCTATTACTATTTCTTACGGTGGGTAACCCGGTCCTCCTAAAGCTTGCACTGCAGCCCATGCCTGATAGTTGTGCATGATTACATTTACTAGCTTCTCATATATAAAGCCCCTGCTCGTACTATTGAAATGCCATCCATCATGCGCTAAGCCTTGTGCATATGGTTTGGCATTAAAGCCTAATTTCCTATACTGAGTTAGCTTCTTGTTCAACTTGTTGTTTATTGCCTTGGCTACTTTATCATAAGTTTCTTGCTCAACTCTCCTAGCGTAATGGTCGGTTATGATCCTGTGTTCTATCATACAAATCCTTATCTCACAGCGGCACGTTGCCTGCAATGTTTCTACTACTTTCCTAATATTTTCCACTATTTCTCCCACCTTACTGTCTTCCTTGATATCATTACTGCCTAACCATAGGATGACTAACTCAAATTCTTTCTGCAATACTCCGTTCAATCTATCATCTGAAGAAAAAAATTATAATCTTGCCTCCAGGGGCTCTATAAATTTCTACCGTTACATTAGGATCATCTACCTCCACAGTCTGAGGGACCTGACTATGGCCAACTAACGCTACCCTGTACATGGATGTGATCACTGGGCACTGGCACTTGAAAAAAAATAAAAAGGAATTAAGTTAGTGCGTGGGTACGAGGAATCTTTAAATGAATCCAAACTGCTACCACCAGCTGTAGCCCCCCCCCCCCCCCCTCCTTATAGCTTTATTACTTTGACGTTAATTCAAGAGGGCTCCACAATCCTGGCTATTATGCTGCCACCACCCACAATAAGTGGGAAAAAAAATTATAAGATTAAGAGAATATGTCAGAACTAATGGGTGTAAAAGATAACAACTCCTTATCTTTATCTTAGTATATTGTCACTTTACTGATTCACCAGTAATTACTTCCCAACTCCTTCTTAACCTAAATCATTAACGTACCTCTCCACTTAATAATATGCTTAATGCTAACAACATCGACACGACGCGAGTATCAGCTCGTGCTCACGAACATAATCATATGTACACTCTCTAAACCTAAATCATTAACAAAAGTTCCCGTCACTGATTTGCTGAGTCAAGTATCAATGTCCACACACTCCAGCTATAAGACTAATCCTTAGCTGTATCCCTGGTGTTCACACAGAGGCGTTCACAGGTGTTCCCCACGGCTCATCCAGCCGTCTCATCCAACCGTCTTTTCACAGCTACCTTGGACCCTATGAATAACACCTTCCATTAGTTCTCATATTATCACAGATAATCAATGAATCTCATCTACATATCTACCAACACCTTTTCCCTGTACGTACCTTATTCAAGGGTGAAAACCACACCTCCCCTGCACGTCTCTACACTGTGACACGTGGACCGCTACAGACAACTAATATGGCGTCTCGCCCTCCTCCTTGCCTAGCCAGCTGATGTTGCCAGCTACCGCCGGTATAAAAATATATCATAATATATTTTTATATAGTGATTCAGAACTGAGGAGTGGAGGAAGATTACTCACTTCATTACTCGACATTTATATATTATTTTACTCCCTCCCATTCAACGTAAACTCTTCGTCAGTCATGAGTCAAAAGTTTTAACCCATTTTCCTGCGTTACATGAGCAAAAAGGGGGGAGGGGAAGCACAGCCAGGTGTTTCACCACCCCCTCCCAGCACCACACCCACACCACATGGAGAGTAGGGCTGGGCAGGAACCATTAATTTTGGAACCGCAGGTTCCGGTTCCATAGACTCTCGGAATCGTTGAAACCGGTCTGGAACCGGTTCCGGTAATAAAAATAATAATAATAATAATACAAAATATAGCAAATAAAAAAATACAAAAAACTTAAAATAAAAAATTATTATAAATAAAAAAATGAAAATAAATAAAAATCATTAAATTAAAAAATCTATAAATATATATAAAAAATAAGTACATATATAAATATAAAATAAAAAAATATAAATTTGATAAAAAAATAAAATAATATATATATATATATATATATAGCAATATATAACAAACAATATATATATATATATATATATATATAGTATTACCTATATATATATATATATATATATATATATATATATATATATATATATATATATATATATAGGGTAATGGCCTCAGACTGCTGCGATTTCCGGACGTTTGCAGTTCCCGGACCAGTGCTCCCCCCTATTAGTCCGGGAAAACGAGGGTTGTGTGTATATATATATATATATATATATATATAGCTATATATATAGCTATATATATATATATATATATATATTATATATATTTTAATATATATATATAAAAAATATATTATATATATATATATATATATATATATATATATATATATATATATATATATATATATACACACAACCCTCATTTTCCCGGACTAATAGGGGGGAGCACTGGTCCAGGAACTGCAAACGTCCGGGAATCGCAGCAGTCTGAGGCCATTACCCTATCCTACCTACATTTTATCCTACTCTAGTATTTACTGTCCAGCAACCGCCAATATCAATTACCCAGCCACGGACTTTTACGTCACTTTGTTGTTATTTTTAGGGCTGCGAGGATCCCTTGGGGAACACTATGAGCCATGGTGATGTCCTATGATGCTATCACAGGCGCTGTAGTTGACCTATCTTCCTCAGGAAGGCACAGGTGAGGCGGATGACAGCGTGTTGCCGGGAGGGGTGGGCACCAGCCGCCGCCAGCAGGGTGGGCAGGTCACAGATGGCGACGTTCAGGGTGAGGAGTTAAGAGCATAGCACTACACGGTGGGAGTGGAAGCGCGAACACTGCAGCAGAAAGTGTTCAATAGTCTCAAAGACGTTCCTGCACCAGGGGCAGTGGGGGTCAGGGGACTGACGGAGGCGGTCCAGGTGAACCGTGAGTGTCGTGACCCCAAATGTAAACAATACGACCGCTGAGCATGCTGCCACCTGGCGGGAGGCCAGCCTCCGCCAGCAGGGTGGGCAGGTCAAAGTTGACGACGTTCAGGGTGAGGAGTTGAGAGCGTAGCACTACACGGTGGGAGTGGAAGCGCGGACACTGCAGCAGTAAGTGTTCAATAGTCTCAGAGACGTTCCTGCACCAGGGGCAGTGGGGGTCAGGGGACTGATGGAGGCGGTACAGGTGAACCGTGAGTGTCTTGTGCCCAAATGTAAACAATACGACCGCTGAACATGCTGCCACCTGGCGGGAGGCGCGGACACTGACCAGGGGTGACAGGAGACGCTCGGACCACCGGACAACTTTGTCGATTTACGGACTGGACCAGGCATTTGTCCGGGACTCTGACATATCCCCGGACCTCGGATTTTGACCGGCAAATCCGATATCCGGGAAATGGAGGTCCGGAAAAATGAGGGTTGTGTGTACATATATATTTATTTATATATAATATATAATATATATTTATATATATATATATATATATATATATATATATATATATATATATATATATATATTATTATATCATAATTTAGTCTTTGCGGTACGCCACTGCCTATGAGTCATATTATTAATACAAATACAAGCTTCATTTACCTGAGAAAAGTATCCAAGTTACACAACACCTGTGCCGTTCACGTTGTCCACATTTCGTCTCTACAGCTGGCCACACACACACCGCTGTGCCTGTCGTCCTGTCCGGCCGACGAAAAGGGGCGTGGCTAGAGGCGGCCGGTGTGTGTGTGGGGGTGTTTTTCATCCGGCGGGGCCTGTCGCAGCTGCCGGATGAAAATCAGTCGACGCTTGAAAATTCCGTCCGGCGCGGCCTGCCGCCTGCGTGTGTGTGGGTGCCTTCTGGCACGGCCTGCCCCTCGCTCGGCCAGATAATGACTAATTGTACCAGTTATAATTGTATTTATGATAATATAGGTATTATCATAGACCGCGGGTAGACTCCACGCAAAAACTGTAGGGCTACCACTAGATGAATTATACACTAGCAGTGTAATGAAGCAGGTAGATAAGATCATGAATGATGTAAATCACCCACTGAACTGTCAATACACTTTTCTTAGATCAGGCAGGAGATTAGCACTCCCTATGCAAGACACAAGTAGATTTAAAAATTCTTTTATTCCAAAGAGTATAAAACTGTACAACTATATAGCATCCCAGTAACTTAGGTCTGTAAATAGTTATATCACTGTGGTGCGTGCATATAGGTGGTGACAGGTATCAGGTATTAGGAATGATACTCTGTAAATAGTATGATTAATATACTTAATTTTGTATTGTAAAATTGTTATTTTCACTTTACGGGTGAGCTTTATGCCAAAACGAATTTCATGTTGTATGTATTCAATGTGACAATAAAGTTATCTTATCTTATCTTATCTTATCTTATTATATATGATGTATTATATATAGTATGACGTATTATATAAAGGTATTATATATGGCTGCACATGCAGCCATCACCAACAAGTCATTTTCGGACAGCGGATTCATGTTGTCACCACGGTAGTCCGACGTGTACTGTATATTTTCATGAGGCGGCCGGTGTGTGTGTGGGTCTCGTCCGGCGAACGATGCCTCGCCACTTTTTGTCGGCCGGACAGGCCGCGCCGGTGTGTGTGTGGCCGGCTTACCAGTTGTCCACATTTCGTCTACCAGTTGTCCACATTTCGTCTCTACCAGTTGTCCACATTTCAAGGCATGGCATGGGGGGGGGGGGGGCATGCGGCCATGCCCCCCCCTTTGCAAAGAATAAATAATAAAAAATAAATATATTCATCGAACGAAAAACATTTTTTAAACGATTTGTTTTTTATCCTTGCCAGTATATAACTTATTTATATTAAAGTATTCGTCCAGAGTAATTTTTTCTTTGCATAAGTATGTTGAATGTTCATTCAAAATACCTACCTAATCCACACAAAAAAATTCATTTCTTCGCCTTATTTCCGTGAAAACACGACTTTTGTATAACCGTTTTGTTTTGTTTGGCCCCCCACTTTTCAAATTTCTGGGTACGCCACTGATAGCTACCGTCAAGTCATGTAGATTACTGAGGAACCGTTAAGGCGGAACCGGTTCCAGAATTGGAACCGGTTCCCAGCCAGTCGTGGCGGAACCGTCTGAACCGGTTCCAGAACCGGTTCTCGCCCAGCCCTAATGGAGAGAGAGAGAGAGAGAAAAAAAAAATGGAGGGAAAGGAAGGAAAGACAGTGACAAGAATGTGACTTATATGACGGAACATTAGTAGTAGTAGCGCTGTAGGATGAATGTTAGAAAGAAAGACAAACACTTGGCTCATAAAACTAGTCTTAAAAAAATACTTACATGCGCTTACTCACTTACTTACATGCGCTTACTTAGTCACTTCGTTAAAGTAGTCTTTTCCAACCTGCTGTTAAACTGACATAATGGGACCTATGTAACATACTAGGACAGATAAAAATGACATATCATGAAACAAGATATATACTCAATTTATTGGACACACTAAGTGACAAGAACATCCTACTATCATCATATCAAACTAGACTCTAATGAAGTTTCTCTAATGGCCACTGCCATGAGATTTTGCAATGGCCACGTTGTGCACAATATTATGCGACAAATTTCTTGGTCGCTTTGCTTTAGTTTTCGGCATGCTGTCTGGCCGCCGTCCCTTACCAAGAGGTAATTGGTTTTCCTGGTCCTCTTCTGGCAATGGAAGTTGGTGGCAAGGAATTTTCCCTCTTCCTCTGCCAAGGGCATGTATGTTACATAGGTCCCATTATGCAGTTTAACAGCAGGTTGGAAAAGACTACTTTAACGAAGTGACTTATTAGTAAGCGCATGTAAGTATTTTTTTTAAGACTAGTTTTATGAGCCAAGTGTTTGTCTTCCTTTCTAACATTCATCCATCAGCGCTACTACTACTAATGTTCCGTCATATAAGTCACATTCTTGTCACTGTCTTTCCTTCTTTTCCCTCCATTTTTTTTCTCTCTCTCTCTCTCTCTCTCTCCATGTCTTATACGTATTCGGAACAAAAAATATCATTCAACAAAATAATTATTTAGTATTTATGCGGAGACGAACAGTGTCATCCTTCACCGTTATACTTGTAGTGAAAAAACCTTCCTCCTCAAAATTTAGCACTTCCCTGTGTGTTGCCATGGTGAAATGTAGAGTATAACAGTGATCCCTTTCGACTCCACCGTAGAAAACACTAAAGTCGCCAGGACAACGTTTTTTTTCTGATAACAGACGTCTGGTGGCGTTAATACTTACATTTTTACATCCATGATTTCAGGAAAGTTAGAAGGGGCTATCTGGAGAGTGTGTCATTTTGTGTCTTCATCTGTGTCATAATATGGCTATAAATGAACAAACTGCAAAAATAAAACAGAGTGGCGACGTTGGTACACTAAATGGAACTAAAGGGCGCCCTCTAGTGTTTGTTTTTGTCCTCCCGCCGTTGTCGTCGCCCGAAATAAAAAAGAGTAGGTAAATTTGAAACCGTCTATACTTGCGGATACAAAGCTTAAAACAACGCGGAAACAGGGTAGATTCATGATTATAAACTATTGTGTATCATCTTCAGTGACACATCAAAATCAGTAGTGATGCTATAATTCGTAATATATGCCGCCTGGCGACATGAGTGCAGATGGCAACTATACTGTTATCTACGGTAGAGTCTAGATTGAGGCCACACTCCCAGATCATTCTCCCTCATTCATCTTATACTGTTTCCACCCTTCTCTCTCTCTCTCTCTCTCTCTCTCTGTCTTAATTATACAGCATGCAATTATAATATTTAATAAATTCATCTTGTTTCCTCTCTCTCTCTCTCTCTCTTAATTATACAGCATGCAATTATAATATTTAATAAATTCATCTTATACTGTTTCCACCCTCTCTCTCTCTCGCTCTCTTTTTTTTTGTCTCTCTCTACAAATATATTATTTAAATAAAGTCACGCACAATATCTGCCCACAAAATGAGCAAGTTACCCCTAAATATTGTGTGTGGACGTCTGAGTATAAGCCCCTCCCACACCCCCGCCATCACCGCGCGCTGATTGGTTCCAGTTTCCCCTGATCCCGTATAGCAATAGATTTCGATCGGCAATATGCTACCCGGACCAACCTACCAACCGTGGAGCACTTGATGCTGAAATGTGAACGGTATGAGTATGCTAGAACAAAGATGTTGGAGGTAGTGGTAGGAGAGGTCGGAGTGGAAGAATGGCGAGAGATGAGAGACAGGAGTGTGGAGATGGAGTTACGGAGTACCTGCTGGGGTTGTGTGCTGAGTGGAGGAGTGACAGTCGTGTGATTGAGAGTAAAAGAATTCTTGGAGAATTCTTGGAGAGCACGCATGAGAGGCAGGGGCCCCTCAGTGATGGGGGACCCCTTATGAATGTGATGCAGAGAGAGAAATGAGGGGAAAAAGAAATCCCTAGTTTTGCTTCCCCCTTTTGCTTCTCTCCCAACAGATTACGTGTGTGGGAGAACGCCGGACCAAAGGCTTCACCGACAGGATCAGCTGAGTGACTCCCAACTCAAGATCAAGATCTACTGTTGTGTATCCCTGAATATCTGCTTAATCCTAATGGCGTGAGTATAATGCATAGTTCACCAATACTACTGCTGCCTCGGGGAATCCATTGATGGCGTTGATAATGGCGGCAAGAGGGAAATAAGGGAGATAATGGAGGAAGAAATAGGACAGGTGGAGGCGGCCGCTTGTTGGGGGAGGAATAATGGTGGAATATTTAACACAGAGAAATATTGGATTATATTGCCCGTGTGTGACTTGGGGTTATTACACGTGTTTCGGGGCTAGGTAGTGATGCTATAATTCGTAATATTTGGCGGCTGGGGACATTATTGCAGCTGGCAACTAAAGTGTATCTACGGTAAAGGTACGGCGGCGCCAAAATCAAGGCTGACGCAAAGTTGTGGATTTATTACACTGGCCATAGTCACAGTCCAGTCAGTTCGTACACAAGTTGTTTCGTACACCAGTAGATTCGTTTACCAAAAAGTCGTTTCGCACACCAGTAGATTCGTATACCAGTCAGTTCGTACACCAGTAGATTTGTACACCAAAAAGTAGTTTCGTACACCAAAAAGTAGTTTCGGTTAATATGGAGGAGAGTTTCACGTTCGTTTTCAGAGACACCAACTACTTTTTCTTGGCCTACAATAGGTGCTTGTTCTAATGGTGCTAGTTTTATTTTGCGCAAACCAAAAAAAAAAAAAAAAATTATATTATGTGGTTAAGGTTAGGTTAGGTTTCTTTAAAACCTGTAAGGTTAGGTTAGGTTTCATTAAAACATAAGGTTAGGTTAGGTTTCATTTTTTGTTTTTTGTTTTTTGTTTTTTGTGGGTTTGCGCAAAATAAAACTAGCCCCATTAGAACAAGCACCTATTGTAGGCCAAGAAAAAGTAGTTGGTGTCTCTGAAAACGAACGTGAAACTCTCCTCCATAATTACCGTAGTTTCGTACACCAGTAGATTCGTACACCAAAAAGTTATTTCGTAGCCTATATGAAACCATAGTCGTTTCGTACACTCAGGTCAGAGTTTAACTTGATTACTAGAGTTACGAAACGACACCAGGTATGTACGAAAATACTCAAAATCAGTGTACGAAACAACTCACAAAACCTGGGTACGAAACCACTTGTGTACGAAACTCCCTGTAACCCCATAGTCGCAGCGGCCTAAACTGGCGGTGGGTGGCGGCGCCTGGGGCCTCAGCGGTGCAACAGTTAGCTTACCGTTGTACCAATACGTGGAGATCTCTCATGGCCAAAATGGACGAGGACTGCGCGGTCATTTTCTGAGACACTGACTATGTTTGGTATTATTCTAGTGTTTGCCCATACTCCCCCTCTCCCACAAAACAATCTTGGGGACCTGGGGGAATGCGGGATATTTGGATGGGGTACAAAATATGCGTTGCAACCACATCGTTTTTAAGTTAGGGGTGTTGAAAAAATTCCCTCGATCTAGGGAAAATTCATTGGATTTCTTCTTAGTCTAGAGACGTGTGAACTTGACGATCCTCACAAAATGATGACCAAAGTGTCGAGAACCCCCCCAACCCCCGCTAGGTTAGATTTAGTTAGGTTAGGTTAGGTTATCAGTCCATCTCTCCCCACACCCCTACCCCCCTTCCCTTTCACCCCCCCCCCCCCCCTTAAGATAACAAATGCATCTATAACCTACTCCATAAACCACTGTATACCTGGACTGCGCACGGAATATCGGCCTGTCGCACAAGGGGCTGAAGTCGGAGGGCCGCTCGGATTCATATATACATATACGGATCATATAGACTGGTTTATCAGTATATATGATATACTGTAATCTTCGTAAATGTTTGTTCTATAATATTATCAAATAAAAAACAGTGAAACACGCTAAAGAAATGCCATTACGAGACTCTGAAGAAATATGCATGAACTTAATATTCACTTCAACTCTTCGCCATTTAAAACTTTGCGAGTCAACTTTTATCATGAAGGGTATCAATAGAAGCGCTATTTTATTAGCTTTCCATTGCTATATTTCGTTATATGATAAATGAATTAGAACCATGCATAAATTAGCGTTAACTAAATAAATAAAATCATCAATCGGGTAATTTTCCCGATTGATGATGTTATTTATTTAGTGAACACTAATTTATACACGGTACTAATTCATTTATCAGAAAACGAAATAGTATATAAGTAAATAAATAACATCATCAATCGGGAAAATTACCCGATTGATGATTTTATTCACTTATTTAACGCTAATTTATGCATGGTTCTAATTAATTTATCAGATAACGAAATATAGCAATGGAAAGCTAATAAAATAGCGCTTCTATTGATACCCTTCATGATAAAAGTTGACTCGCAAAGTTTTAAATGGCGAAGAGTTGAAGTTCATGCATATTTCTTCAGTCTCGTAATGGCATTTCTTTAGCGTGTTTTACTGTTTTTTATTTGATAATATTATAGAACAAACATTTACGAAGATTACAGTATATCATATATATACTGATAAACCAGTCTACACTACCCTCCCGAGTTTCACGCTATGCGAGTTTCGCGATCCTCGAGTTTCGCGCAGAGTCCTAAATTCTTACCATCCCGACTTTCGCGCATTATATCCCCGAGTTTCGCGTTTTTTTTTTTTTTTTTTTTTTTTTGCGTGTGTGTGTGTGTGTGTGTGTCTACAGCGCCGTTAGGCAGTGACCGCCAGGAGTGGGATGGTAGGCCCTGGAGGTTAACTTGAGGGCTGTGATGGTTGGCCCTTTTGGCGCCCGTGGTGGCGCAGACAGAATTTCTATAGTGACGCCTGTGATTAGAGGCTCATGCTGCCCCCTGTGTCCTCCGATGCACTCGCAATCGAAGGTAGAGTTAATGGGCAGCGTGTGGGTGTTCTTAGGCCACTCAACAGTGCAGAGAAAGATTTAAAGTGGATTTTACAGCCCTCATCAAGGATCGAACTCGGATCACCGGGAACGCCACTCGGAGACTTCTTCTTCTTGTGAACCTTTCTGCTTAGTATCACTTTGTAGGTCGTCTGTCAAGCTCGTGCTCGAGCTTGACATATATCTTGACCCTAACCACTACTACCGCCTCCCATAAGAGATGTACGGGACACGTCTTCCTTCCTTCCTACTTAGTATAGCTTGTAGTTTTGCTTTGGTTTTTTCCATTTGTTTGTGTTTTTCTCTACAGGAACAGCCGGTGTCGCATAAGATAGGTAACACCGCGAAATAAGTAGCACCTTACCCTACTATTTACCACAAAATACTCCTTTATAAGTGATTAACCATGACGTATGTGGTACTGTGGTTTCTGGAGGTACTGGAGGAGACAGGAGAGAAGAGAGGAAGGCATTGTGACAGTGTTATTGCCGTATAACACTGTCACACAACCATCAGCTGACAAGATATGTGTCAAGCTCACTCACTCAGACCAAAACAGCATCCGCTGGGTGACTCCCAACTCAAGCTCAACCTCAAGCTCCTCTCCTCCCTCCTCTTCTCTACGTAGTGTTGGCCGAAGCCACCACCCCGGGAGGCGGGTCACAAACCCTAGGCTAACCCAGTACCCATTCACTGCTGGGTGGACAGGGGCTTGGGGCATTTTCAGGATATTGTTTTGGGGAAAAAGTCAGTCTTTTAAGCTGTAAAACACGGTAGGTACACAGCCCTCAAGTTAACCTCCAGGGCCTACCATCCCACTCCTGGAGGTCACTGCCTAACGGCGCTGTAGGCACACACACACACACCATAAAAAAAAAAAAAAAAAAAACTGACTAAATAAGCATTTTTACAGTGTTTTCAATACCCGAGTTTCGCGCTATGCCTCCGGAAGAAAGCAAGCGCGAAACTCGGGAGGGTAGTGTATATGATAGTCCATAGACCACTATATCTCTTTGTCGGGCGCCCCGCAGGCCCCTATGCAGCCCCGCAATTCAAAACATTGTCGCGTGAACAGTCCAGGTATACAGTGGTCTATGCCTACTCTTATAACCCCCTTCCCTCCTTTCCCCCCCTCCCCTTCCTCTCTCCCTCCCCCTGCATCTGCTCCCCTCCCCCCTCCCCCTTCTGTTCTGTTTACACACGCGGACACCGGGGGGACAAAAGGTTACCTGGTTGTTCAGCTGATTAATTATACCACACTTGCAAAGGACAGGTGTGTGTGTGTGTGACGTCATCATGTATATACGTCAGTTCATCAGCCAATCACAGGACATTATTTATTGAGTCTGTTGAGAGAGAGAGAGAGAGAGAGAGAGAGAGAGAGAGAGAGAGGTACATAGATTGTTAGATAGAGAGAAAGAGATAGATAGACAGATAGATAGATAGATACAGAGAGATAGAGATATTGATAGAGTCGAAGGTCTGTACATGTGTGATCTATGCCTGTTTGTTATTACCCCTACCTCAAATTTTCAGTCCCAAACAGTGATTCCCATTCCTATCTTCAGTCGTCATTTTTGCAAAATGCTCAAGGATGCAAAAGTTGCACCCGACAGATTCCAAAACTAGAGGTTTCAGGCTATCAAAATCCGCAAAGAACAATTATGCACCACAAATTCAAAGGTTCAGCCTAAATATGGGGTTTGGCCACCGGACTATTTGATGTTTACTGGCGGGAGCCATTCCGCCTTGGCAGATTGGCGCCAACAGCCATTCCGTGTATAAGGAACTTTGTTTGTTACATTAGCTGAAAGTTTGTATACTTATGTACATGCCGCCATCACAAATGCTACACGCATACAGGAAAATTCAAACAATACGTGGTGAGGCACAGGAGGCAGGCAGCGTAGTGAGGCACTGGAGGACGTGAGAGGAGGTGTTTACACTCAGGGCGACAAAGCTAGACTCAGCTGATCGGCACACAAGGCACGCAGCTGCACACTGCCGCGGTCGGGTTTGTTTTCACTCCCGCCATCCGACCTGCGTGTACATGTTCAGCCAGCCAACATGACGATTTACTTATACTATCGCATACAAGCTAGAAAATAAAAGTTGCTGATGAGCAGTGCTGAATGAAGCTAATGAATAGTGAGTGTGTTCTTGTGTGAAAATGACTGTATATCGGAAAACACTTTTGGTGGTCTGTTTATTTTTTTTCTTTGAAATTTCTTTCCAAAATCAGGGTGCGTTTTTCAAGATGTAGCGTCTTATAAGCTGTAAAATACGGTATATCATTTCTACAATACCTATATAAGTTTTGAAGGTTACGAGGAGGTGGATTAACACTGCACAGTACAGTGGTCCCTCACGTTTGGCGATTTAATTTGTCTTTCCAAACCATCGCCAAAAGTGAATTTCGCCAAACGCGAATAGTACATACTTTCAATGGGAAAATTATCCATTAGTCTTTGACGAGGCCCGAGTTTAACCTTCTGACCTCCATTTTCGTACTTTAACTGCTTAAAAGCAAAAACTTTATACATGAAACATTAACAGCAATACAAAAGACAATACACTTAACCCTCGATTTCCCGGACCTCCATTTCCCGGATATCGGATTTGCGGGTCAAAATCCGAGGTCCGGGGATATGTCAGAGTCCCGGACAAATGCCTGGTCCAGTCTGTAAATCGACAAAGTTGTCCGTCGGTTCAAGCGTCTCCTGTAACCCCTGGTCAGTGTCTGCGCCTCCCGCCAGGTGGCAGCATGCTCAGCAGTCATATTGTTTACATTTGGGCACACGGCACTCACGGTTCACCTGCACCGCTTCCATTAGTCCCCTGACCTCCACTGCCCCTGGTGCCGGAACGTCTCTGAGACTATTGAACACTTTCTGCTACAGTGTCCGCGCTTCCACTCCCACCGTGTAAAGCTATGCTCTCAACTCGTCACCCTTAACATCGCCACCTGTGGCCTGCCCACCTTGCTGGCGGTGGCTGGCGTCCACCCCTCCCGGCAACACACTGTCATCCGTCTCACCTGTGCCTTCCTGAGGAAGACATGTCAACTACAGCGCCTGTGATAGCATCATAGGACATCACCAGGGCTCATATTGCTCCCCAAGGGATCCTCGCAGCCCTAAAAACGACAACAAAGGGACGTAAAAGTCCGCGGCGGGGTAGTTGATATTGGCGGTTGCCGGACAGTAAATACTAGAGTAGGATAAACGTCCGGGGGTGGGTAATGGCCTCGGACTGTTGCAGTTCCCGGACCAGTGCTCCCCCCTAATAGTCCGGGAAAACTAGGGTTGTGTGTAGATAATAGGTAACAGATGTTATTTACCATGAATTATTTAGAGTTAGGCGGCGATGTTGTGCATAATACTAAGAAAACACAAGAGCTGGGTCAACAAGGTAGCGGTTGCTGCTGCTGGTGCTGCTTCTGCCAAGATGCCCGTCAGATGTTAACTTCACCCCCTTCCTGCTGCCATTCTTGACTGTAAAACATCTGATATCTCGGGCCTGCCGCTTCACCTGGGATACCTTGCTAGGCGACGCCCTCCATGCCACCAACATGGGCCATTACAGCTCAGGCTCCTCCCCGCACTCATGGATAAGAAAAACATCCCGCTTCCTGGATGTCTCCCTCACCCGCCTGCGGGCTGCCGCCACACAACACTCACGGCCCACCTGACGACGAGCCTAGTCTTTGACGAGGCACGAGTTCACCCTTTTGACCTCCGTTTTCGTAGTTTAACTGCTTAAAAGCAAAGACATATTGCATGAAACATTAACAGCAATACAAAAGACAATGGATAATAGATAACAGATGTTATTTACCATGAATTATTTAGAGTTAGGCCTGGTGAGACAAGTGAGTGTGGTGGTTGTGCAGGCGGTGGTGATTGTGGTGGTGCGTTTACCTTTCTTACACTCTCGTTTCTCCGCTTTTTTGCCCTTTTCCTTATCGTCACCTTGCTTCCTCGAACCACCACCACCACCAGTACTTGTAGATGCCATAGTCTTAGCGCGAAACGCCAAAGGTACCGTCACTTGGAGCAAAAAACAGCGCAGTCGTCAAGATGGCTGCCGGGAAGATAACAAACACCAACATGGACGCTTGCAGGCGGTGCATTCTGGGCCGACCGTCACTCCGTGACGTCAGCGTGCGTCTCGCTAAAAGTGAATTTGAAGCGCCAAATTGGGATTCTGGTATTCTGGAAGTAATCCAACCTATCGCCAATACTGTGTTTTGCCAAACTGAGACTCGCCAAATGCGAGGGACCACTGTATACTGAGAAAAAAATACTATAGAAAACATAAGTGGTATCGGCTTTAGCGACTGTGCAGTCCTCGTCCATTATAACCCTATGTTGTATCAAATACTTTTGAGTAAAAGCTTATCAAGCTGGTCACACATGATCTCCTTTTCCTAAAACCATACTGCCTGTCCGTTAGTATACCTTCACTTTCTAAATATTCCGTCCAGTGCTTTCTTATTATTTTCTCACATATCTTGCATGATATGATTTAATGGTTCATCCTTCTTCCCAGTTTTATAGATTGGCATAATATCCGCTCTCTTCCACTCTTTTGGCACTTTTCCCGTTGTTAATGAGCACTTTATCATATCAGTGTTTTAATTTTCTTTTAAAGTAGGAGTTGGAATGAAGAAAGTAGGAGGTGGAGATTGATTGAAAGCCGAGCGAAGCAAGGCGCTGCTTGATAGGCCGGGGGTCTGGGGGCCACCTAGGGCCCCGGAAGCCCATGCCTTTGAATGTGTTAAAATATGCCTTTGGGCTGTTTTTCAGGGTCAAATTCACTCCTTTCATACAATATTTATGGGCCATTTTCCTAGTGATTTCTTTCATAAAGCTGCAAGACCTTGGAAAAAGTTGGACAACTTTGCCTGTCTTTTTGCTGGAGGCAAACGATTGACGATGGCGAAGGCATGCTGCCTTGGCTTTGGAAAGATATAATCATGTGACTGTTTGAAACTTTGATCCAATCAGAAGGCGGACTTCAAGTGAAACCTCTTGACCGTTGACGACAGGGGGAATCCCCTTGAAGCCCAAATACTTGCGGTGTGTCAATCTGTGTGCTCTGCACATGCTACACTACCCAGAGGGTTTGTTTACAACGTGAAAAATACCATCGCGCACGGAAAATTCTCTGTAGTCGGAGGTTAATATGGCAATCCTGACAATATAACTAGGCAATCTTCCACCTTGATGGAGGCAAGGACTTTTGTTTGGGGGGGGGGGGAGGAAGTAGGCGGCGCAAGTTTGCGAGTAGACCGGTAATTGCGCCGTCCGCTGCCTTGTTTTGAAGACACTGTATATCATATACTGGTTCAACCCACTGCTTTCTGTACTCCTTTAAAACACATCCTTCCTGACACCCTATCTGGTCCTATTGCTTTCCTCTCCTCCAATTCCTTCAACAATTCATAAACTTCTTCCTTATTCTTATTTTTCACTCCTTCATGACATTTTTCATTCTCTGTGGTTCATTAAATTTCAATTATTTTGTGGATACTTGCAGGAATTTTTTATTTGATATTTCACTCATTATCAGGATCTTCATATACTTCATTTCCTTCTTTCAGTTCTCTCTACTTTGTCCTTATGCTTGATCCTTCCATTGATAAATCTATAGAACAGTTTAGGTTGGTGGCAATGTAAATTGTGAAGCGTTCATAACACTGGGTAACAAAAACATATGTTTTGAAAATCGTCCAGGGTTTTCCAGCTGAATTAGACTAATTTTGATGCTCTGAGTCCGAAAATGACCTTGGTTTTGCTAAATCAGGTCAAGGTTTTTTTGCTACAGAAATTTAAAAAAATCGATTTTTCGTAAAAAAAAAATTCTGCGGATCATCAGCTGAGAAACCCCTGATGATTTTTTCCGTTTTCCTCAAGAAATAAAAGTCAGCGTATCCAAATTCATTCAGTTTTTATTTAGTCCATCAAATTTGATAAGCATAATTATCATAATATTAGTATAAGAATGAGCGTTACGTGACACAAAAGTTCAGAGTTCACGGCATAAATCGGCGTTTCTTCGATTCCCGTGTGTGAGCAGCTGCTGGTTTGTCTCTCTTCAGCGACCAGCATAGTCCGCCATCATGACTGCGTCCCACCTCCCCTGGTACCTCTCCTCCATTTGGCGCATGTCCTGATGGAACCTTTCTCCCTGCTCGTCGCTCATCGCCCCAAGGTTTTCAGGAAACTTCTCCATGTGTGAGAACAGGAAGTGCATCTTAATACTCATCAAACACCCGAGTTTTTGGAAGGCCTCTATCATGCTGCTGACGAGTCTTGGCGTGGTTTGCTGCCTTCGTGTTCCCCAGGAAGTTGTTCACCACCTGCACAAACGATTTCCACGCGGCGCACTCTAGCGTGTTCATGGAGTTTTGGAACTCTGTGTCCTTTATGAGCTGCCGTATCTGTGGGCCATCGAAAATGCCGGCCTTCAGCTTCTCAATGGTCAGTCCAGGAAAGGCTCGGCACAGGTAGTTGAAGCACCTCCCATCCTTGTCCAGAGCGCGCGTGAACTGTTTCATTAACCCAAGCTTCAAGTGTAGCGGTGGGATCAATATCTTCTCCCGGTCAACAAGAGGTTCGTTTATGATGTTTCTCGCCCCAGGTACTAACTGCTCTCCGCGCCGGCCACTCTTTCTTTACATAGTGCTGGGCTCTGTCTCGACTGTCCCACATGCATAAAAAGCATGGGTACTTCGTGAACCCGGACTGCTGACCAAGTAGAAAGTTCACCATCTTCAAGTCGACGCAGATGATCCATTGGTGCTGCTCATATTGGATTTTGTCGAGCACGTACTTCACTGCTTCATATTTCTCTTTGAGAGTTGTGGATTTGCGCAAGAGGGATTGAGGCGAACTGGTTTCCCTTTTGTGGAGGAGCACACACTTCAAAGAGCGCTTACAGCTGTCAATGAAGAGTCGCCAATCTCTCGGATCGTATTGAGGAGCGCCGAGTTTAACAAGAAGACCGGCGACATCTCGGCAGTACACGAGGTCTTCCTCCTGGCAGAAGTAGCCCATGTAGGCCTCATGCCTTCTACGAAAGAAAGTGATACGCGCGTCCTTGCCAAGTAGATTTTTCTCTTTGAGTCTGGAGGCCAACAGCTCGGAGGAAGTCTTCGACAAGCTGAGATCCCGAACCAGATCATTAAGCTCACATTGTGAAAAGGGCTGCGGACTATCTTGTGCTTCATACTCTTCTTCTGTATATCCTCGCTCGTCTGTACTGGTGGCCTCGTCGTCGCTGTCGGGAAGCTCTGTGAACGCTGGTACAGGAATTTCTTCGCAGTGAGCCAGTGGACGGCGGGCAGATGGAAGGTCGGGGTACTGGAGGCTGTGCCGATTCTTCCGGTTGATGCCATTAGTATTGATGGCGCAGAAGTAACAATCCGATGCATGGTCAAACGGCTCCCTCCAAACCATCGGAATCCCAAACTTCAGTGAATTTTTTCGCGCGCCCTTCGTCCACCGCCGGAGGTATTCACGCACGTCTTGCACACCGTGTGCGGTGCCCAGGACTTATCTTGGTCACCCAGCTTGACTTTAAGTAAGCCCCGTAGGCGCGCTTCACAAATCCTGTGATGTTCTTCCTGTCCCCTGACAGCGTGTATTGTCCGCAGATGTAGCAGAAAAACGTCAGGATTATCTGCTTGGACCGTCCGCCGAAGCCTCACAATAAACTGAAGAAAAAGAAAGATGCAGCTGAGTGTCAGACAATGAAATTTAGAATTTTAGAATTTAGAATTAGAATGGGTAATGGTGAGACAGGTATTGATTTATTGGCTAATTGTGGAATTCCCTTATTCGTTCTGTGCATTGTAATTCGTATATTCTTCAAGAAAATTGATTGAACTCAAACCCTGTATTAGCATGTATAGCTCGTCAGGTAGGCCTATGCTGTATCTCAAAAGTTGACCTGATAGAGTCAAAATCATGTGTATTCGGACTCAGCCCTATAATGTTAGCTGACTATCATAACATGAGAAACCCCTGACGATTTTTTGGCTGTTACCCAGTGTAATCGTTCAGTAAGAGAGTGCGGAGGGGGGGGGGGACCGTAGCTGAGGCAGCCGTTGAAGCGTCACTCAGGTGATTTGTAAGGTAAGGTCTTCAGTGTTTGAGGTGTTTAATGTGTTGGAGGCGATGTGGAGGCTGGCTGACGAAGTGGATGGCACAGAGGAGGTGGAAGATGCTGCAGAAAACTCTGAAAATTCGAACTTCGGTTCTGATTATGGAAAGTTGGAAAGTTGTTGAAAAATTTGAACTTGGCCTGAAACAGGTCGAATTATCTGAAGTTTGAATCATACGGGTTCAAATTAGAGAGGGTTTACTGTAATACCCTAAAACAAAGGTTGCTTGCTCTTCCTCCATTCTTTCATCATTTTTCTGCCTTACTTCCTCTTTCCTTTCCTTTAACTTTTTCCTTTCCTCTGCATTCACCGACTTTTTTTCCATTCACCCTGTAATCATCCGTTGACCTCAGCCTAAAAGCTCTCGCCAGGATCTCCTCGGTTGCAGTCTGCCATTCCAATCTTAGTTTATTGGTCTATCTCTTCCTTCTGCATAAGGTCCCAGTCTTACTACTTCTTCCACTTCATCTTCAAGTCTTGTCTTCCTCCTCATCATTCAATTTCATCAACACGTCCTTTATTCACCATATTAGTCCAGTTATTCACTTCCCCTTTCAGGAGGAGGAGGGAAAGGAGGCCTTGCCAAGTGTGGTGTGAGTGAGGCAGGAAGCAGGGTGTGGGCCCCGTAGGCAGGAGCAGTGTCAGGGCAACGCGTGGCTCTCTGTGTCGTGACTGTCACCACTGTTGCAGGTGCTGAGGTCACAGTCTAAGCCAGCTGCTCCGCCCGGCACTGACCCGGCTCGCTCCGGCATCCCCGAGGGTTCCCGCAGGACAGGACGTCGCGTGTGCTACTGAGAGTATTGCTGCAGTGGAGGCTGTGGGGCCGGGCAGCAGCATGAGTGGCCGGGAGCAGCAGGATCAGTCTGTCTCAGGTGTGGGGAGGCACAGGTGTGATGGCAAGAATCACCTGGAGGCAGGCAGCTCAGGCCACAAAGCACACAGTGAGCTGAAGTGCCAGCAGTGTGACAAAACATTCAAAAGCAAGAGTAAGCTTGAGAGACATTCCTTGACACACAGTGGTGTTAAAAATCATGAATGTTTAGAGTGTGGGAAAATATTTACTACAAAGGGTCACCTCACCACACACACCCTAACACACAATGGTGTTCAGAATTATGAATGTTTAGAGTGTGGTAAAAGATTTACTAGAAACTGTGACCTCACCAGACACACTCTGACACACAGTGGTGTTAAGAATTATAAATGTTTAGAGTGTCGTAAAAGATTTGCTACAAAGAGTGAACTCACCAGACACACCCTGACACACAGTGGTGTTAAGAATTATGAATGTTTAGAGTGTGGGAAAAGATATTTTGCTAAGAGCTCCCTCACCGTACACACCCTGACACACAGTGGTGTTAAGAATCATGAATGTTTAGAGTGTGGGAAAAGATTTACTACAAAGGGTGAACTCACCACACACACCCTGACACACAGTGGTGTAAGGAATTATGAATGTTTAGAGTGTGGGAAAAGATTTACTAGAAAGGGTGACCTCACCAAACACATCTTGAAACACAGTGGGGTTAAAAATCATGAATGTTTAGAGTGTGGGGAAAGATTTACTGAAAAGGGTTCCCTCACCAAACACACCCTGAGACACAGTGGTGTTAAGAATTATGAATGTTTAGAGTGTGGGAAAAGATTTGCTACAAAGAGTGACCTCACCACACACACCCTGATACACAGTGGTGTTAAGAAGCATGAATGTTTAGAGTGTAGGAAACGATTTACTACAAAGGGTGAACTCACCAGACACACCCTGACACACAGTGGTGTTAAGAATTATGAATGTTTAGAGTGTGGGAAAAGATTTGCCAGAAAGGGTGAACTCACCATACACACCCTGAAGAACAGTGGTGTTAAGAAGCATGAATGCCTAGAGTGTGGAAAAAGGTTTTATACCAGGAATGAACTCAACAAACACACCTATAGACACACTGGCTTGAGGGAGTTCAAGTGTGATATTTGTAGCAAGTGTTTCAAGACAAAGAAGGATATTGCCAGGCACATGAAGATCCACTTTTGAGGTGGTGTGTTGTGTGGACAAGTGTGGTTGTACCCGTGCCTGTGGGAGTGTGTCCTGTGTGGCACGGGTATGGATGGTGGTGGTGGTGGGAAGTGTGTTACAAATATTTACCTAGTTGTAACATACAGGAGAAGAGCTATGCTCATACTGTCCCGTCTCCAAATCTACTATTATCCAGCTTGCCTTTGAAGTCCTGAATACTTCTTGCATTAATCACTTTTGCATCAAGGTTGTTCCAGGCTTCTATGCTTCTATACGGGAAGCTGTACTTTTTTTTGTCCCTCTTGCATGTTGTCCTTTTCAATTTCTTCTCATGACCTCTTGCACTTCTATCGTTCCACACAAACAGATCTTCTCCATCAATTTTTTCCAGACTCATTGATGCTCTATATACACTGCTATAAAATCTCCCCTTTCTCTTCATTTCTCAAGAGTTGGGAGTTTTATTCTTGAAAGTCTTTCCTCATATGGTAAATCTCTCAGGCTTGGAGCCATTTTTGTGGCTGCTCTTTGTATTCTCTCAATCTTCCTTATATCCTTCTTTTTATGTGGTGACCAAATCACTGCCGCATATTCCAACCTTGGTCGAATCAAAGATGTTATCAATTTCTTAATCATCTTTTCATCCAGATATTTTAATGCCATTCTTATATTCCTCAGCAACTGATATGTATCTCCTGTAATCTTGTTTATATGCTTCTCAGGTGACAAATTATCCGTAATCCACACTCCCAGATCTTTTTCGACCTTTGTTTTGATTATCCATTCATTTCCCATCGAATACTTTCCTCTCTGTCTCTTTTTGCTACTGCCCATTTCCATCACTTTACACTTTTTAGCATTAAACTCCATTTCCCATATGACTCCATCCGAAAATCTTATCTAGATCCTTTTGTAAATCCTCACAGTCCTCTTTACTTTCTACTTTTCTTAGTAATTTAGCATCATCAGCGAATAAACTCTTATAACTGTTTACTCCTTCTGCCATATCATTTACATAGACCAAGAACATCACTGGGGCCAATACTGATCCTTGAGGAACTCCACTTATCACACTGCACCATTCTGACTTCTGATCTTTTATTACTGTTCTCATCTCTCTGTTGCTCAAAAAGTCTTCCATCCACTTCAGCAAACCACCCTTCAATCGTCCTACACTACCCTCCCGAGTTTCACGCTATGCGAGTTTCGCGATCCTCGAGTTTCGCGCAGAGTCCTAAATTCTTACCATCCCGACTTTCGCGCATTATCTCCCAGTTTCGCGCTGCTTCGTACACGTATGGGATACGTCTTCCTACTGCTGGCGTCACGCGCTGCTTCGTACACGTATGGGATACACTTTGTACACGTATGGGATACACTTTGTACACGTATGGGATACACTGTACACGTATGGGATACACTTTGTACACGTATGGGATACACTTTGTACACGTATGGGATACACTTTGTACACGTATGGAATACACTTTGTACACGTATGGGATACACTGTACACGTATGGGATACACTTTGTACACGTATGGAATACACTTTGTACACGTATGGGATACACTGTACACGTATGGGATACACTTTGTACACGTATGGGATACACTTTGTACACGTATGGGATACAACTTTGGTACACGTATGGATACACTTTGTACACGTATGGAATACACTTTGTACACGTATGGGATACACTTTGTACACGTATGGAATACACTTTGTACACGTATGGAATACACTTTGTACACGTATGGGATACACTTTGTACACGTATGGAATACACTTTGTACACGTATGGGATACACTTTGTACACGTATGGGATACACTGTACACGTATGGGATACACTTTGTACACGTATGGGATACACTTTGTACACGTATGGGATACACTTTGTACACGTATGGGATACACTTTGTACACGTATGGGATACACTTTGTACACGTATGGGATACACTTTGTACACGTATGGGATACACTTTGTACACGTATGGGATACACTTTGTACACGTATGGGATACACTTTGTACACGTATGGGATACACTTTGTACACGTATGGGATACACTTTGTACACGTATGGGATACACTTTGTACACGTATGGAATACACTTTGTACACGTATGGAATACACTTTGTACACGTATGGGATACACTTTGTACACGTATGGGATACACCGTACACGTATGGGATACGTCTTCATACCGCTGGATTCGCGCGCTGCCTTACCACACAGTGTTGTGCTTGGGTGTTTAATAGCTAATTGGTCAACTGGAGAGAGAAAATCAGATTCCAGTGAAGGTTACTTTTATTCACAAAACATCAACATATATATAAAAAAAAGATTTAAACAATAAATATTATATAGGTCTATGGTCAACGCGCTAATGCAGTGCGCGCTGAGTAAGGGGTGTGTGCTAAAATAGCGAGTTACATATTATTTAATTCTTGTTACAATAGAAAACATAAAGTAAAGAGGTATAAAATTATATATGAACAATGAAACATAATTAAAATAAAAGTTACAATAGTTTGGGCTGCAACCACACGTTTTCTCTGTGGAGCAGTGGTTTGTAGGGGAGACCGCTACAACAGTACACACTACCACTCATCACCGTCGGTGCTAGCCGATACGCAGTGCCGTTGTCAGTGTTGTGTCCTGAACGAGATTGTAGATATCAGGATGATGTCAGGAAATCAAGGAAGTGGCTCGAAAAAAACTTTTAAGACAACTGCCCATCTATTTCCGCTCCGCCCGGGGATCGATAGCAGACGATAGATGGCGTTGTTGGCGGCGGCAATCTGCCGAGCCTCAGACGTGGAACAAACATCACACTGTGAGGCCAGATAGTTTATTTGAATGTCTTATAGTATTTGAAATACTTGTAACAGGTAAGTACTGAGGTACTGAGTACTGAGGAAGTACTACAACATTAGTCTTGGAAGACCATCAGTATTTTTCAGTTTTTTTGGGGGGGAAACGTGAGTTTTATAAGCCTTAAAAAATGGTACTACGCCTCGCACCGGACTAAATAAGCATTTTTACAGGGTTTATAATACCCGAGTTTCGCGATCCCCGAGTTTCGCGCTATGCCTTCGGAATAAAGCAATCGTGAAACTCGGGAGGGTAGTGTACATGTTCTAGCTTCCAGAGCAGTCTCTTATGAGGTACCTTGTCAAATGCCTTCTTTAGGTCCAAGTATATGCAATCTACCCACCCCTCTCTTTCCTGTGTCACATAGATCACTCGAGTAAAAGCTTAATAAATTCGTTGTACATGACATTCCTCCTCTAAATCCAAACTGGCCACCTGCGAGTGTGTTTGTCTCTTCCAAATATTTCAACCATCTGTCCTTCACAATTTTTTCACACATTTTTGCCACTACACTTGTTAGTGATACTGGCCTGTAATTTAATGGTTCTTCTTTGTCTCCTCCTTTGTGAATTGGCACAATATTTGCTCTTTTCCAATCAAGCGGGACTCTGCTCTCCTTGAGTGAACTCTCAATTACACTATGTAACTTTCCTCTTAGCTGGTTACTGCACTCTTTCATTATCCAATTCGACACTCCATCTGGACCCGGGGCTTTTCTCACATCTTGACTTTCCATTAGCCTTTTTACTTCTATTACGTCTAGTTTTATGTCTTCCATTATATTTCCTTTTGCTATTATATTTTTCATTTTAAATTCACTCTCTTGTAAATACAGTCTGACAGCACTTATTCATGACCTCAGCCTGTTGTAATGCATCTTCGTACACTATGCCTTCTACCTTCAGCTTATCTATTCCTTCCTTGTTTTTCATTTTTCCATTTATATATCTATAGAAAAGTTTCGTTTCGTTCTTACATTTTTCTATGTGTGGTGGCAGCCGTGCCCCTGTGTTCTGTGAGGGAGTAATGGCCCCAGCATTTGTTTGGCTGGCAGTGCAGGTGTGACCTTCAATAAATGTATCCAGGGTTTTAAAGGTTTCTCTGCTGATTGCCTTGAAAAACAGACTTTCCACATATAAGATACACTCCTATTTTCTACAAGTCACATATATATATATATATATATATATATATATATATATATTATATATATATATATATATATATATATATATATATATATATAATATATATATATAATATATATATATATATATATATATATATATATATATATATATATATATATATACATATATTATATCACATAAACCTCACTCTGTCTCTTTATCATTGGACAGCAGCAGGAAAAGTGATGACAACTGCATTAAAAGAGAAGTCCAAATTGTCTAGAAATAAACAAGACGATGCAACGAAGTTAGAAAAAACAAGTCTATAAATATTTAGCTCTGTGTCTATTTCATGCAGGCTTTTCCATATAATTATCAAAGCATCCTGGAAAGATGAAAAATGGTATAATAGTGTGAAAATTCCCCTAAATATGAAGGAATTAATACAATAAGGCAGAAATGTGCATAAAAAGGGGGTATACCTAGTGTCATTATGGAAATGGGTAAAAAGGAACTCAAACACGATGGAAATAGTTATAGATAAACCACCATTAGTAGAATTAATTACAGTTGGAGTTGTTACACCTGAACAAAAGTAATAATTGAGGCAATTACAGGAGCTGCCATACTTACGTACGTTCGTGGGGTTTGTACTGAACTTGAAATGTACAAAAGTTAGTCCAGCATTACACTTGTCAATTCTGAACACTGTACACACACCACTGTAAAAAGAAAAAAAGTAATGTACAGCTTATAGCCCAATATTACTCATGAATACATATATTGTATCAGCTTAAATGGTCTATACGTAGTGTCAATGGTTCTTACTATTACCGTCACCACTGACTGACTGACTGGCTACACTCTAATGCTTCTGAGACATGTTGGGGGGATGAAATATACATGAAAACCACTACATAGTTATAATTATACATAGGTTTGTACGTATCTCTGAATGTATGTAACTTGAACGTTGGTAATTAGGTAGACATGCCTGTACACGCCTGCTTAGACCAACATTAGGAATAGAGGAAATTATAAGTAGATGGTTTAAGATCCTCACTATTCCAGATGGAGGAGAAATTAGGAAAAATTAAAGGCTACAAGGATGAAATGTTTAGGATAACGTCCCTATTTTTTGTGTATAACTGGATGATAATGGAAGGCCCGTGGTTAAGTGAAGCTGAGCAAGTGACGGATATGACACTAAACATAGGTAAGCATTACCGTAGATAGCACTATAGTCGCCACCTGCACTGATGTCGTCAGCCGTCATATATTACAAATTATAGCATCACTACTGATTTTTATGTGACACTGAAGATGATACACAGTAGTTTATATCATGACTGTATAATCTACCCTGTTTCAGTGATGTTTTATGCTTTGTATCTGCAAGTATATATGGTTTCAAATTTCGCTACTAGTTTTTTTTTCGCGCGACGAAGACGGTGGGAGGACACTCGGAACATAAACACTATCAGGCGATCTTAGTGTGGCCCTTTACCAATGTCGCCACTCTGTTTTATTTTTGTAATTTGTTCATTTATAGCCATAATATGACACAGATGAAGACACAAAATGACAGACTCTCCAGATAGCCCCATCTAACTTTCCTGAAATCATGGATGTAGAAATGTAAGTATTAACGCCACCAGATGTCTGTAAATAAAACAGAAACTTTGTCCTGGCGAATTTAGTGTTATCTATGGTAGGGCTTAGAGATAAATAAGAACAAAAGTACATCAGTACATGCAATAAGATGGAAAAAAACACACCAGACAGAATTAGAGGCAGAAGTCAGCAACAAGTTGAAGTATTTGGAAATATTGATTGATGGAAAATAAAATTGGCAGATTGGAAAACAAGAAGTATAAGTGACATTACACATATAAAGGTTCAACCAAAACACGATCGGTGGTTTTAGGTAGGTATACTAAACGTTTAGTCCTTATTTTAAGGAGTATTTCTTACCCCATATTAGTGTCCTCAACTTGTACCGAAGATAACACTAAAGTCGCCAGGACAACGTTTCTCTACGATTTACAGACATCTGGTGGCTTTAATACTTACATTTCTACATCCATGGTTTCAGGAAAGTTAAAAGGGGCTATCTGGAGAGTCTGTGTCATTTTGTGTCTTCATCTGTGTAATATTATGGCTATGAATGAACAAATTACCAAAATATAACCGAGTGGCGACGTCAGAAACGGGCTACACTAAGGTCGCCAGCTAGTGTTTATGTTCTGAGTGTCCTCCCGCCGTCGTCGTCACCCAAAAAATAAACGAGTAGGGAAATTTGAAACCGTACATACTTGCAGATACAAAGCATAAAACAACACTGAAACAGGGTAGATTATACAGTCATGATTTAAACTACTGTGTATCATCTTCAGTTAGGGTTGCCATATCTGAACAGCCCAAAAATTCTGGATGCCTCCACCGACACCCATGACCCTAGCTAACACACACTGTGGGCCTTTAATTGACGTTTATGTAACCTTGAAGAGTATATATATATATATATACAGTACCCTCCCGAGTTTCGCTCTTGCTTTCTTCAGAGGGCATAGCGCTAAACTCGAGGATCGCGATACTCTGGTATTTAAAACACTGTAAAAATGCTAATTTAGTCCTGTGCTAGGCGTAGTACCATATTTTATGGCTTATAAGACTCAAGTTTCCCCCCCAAATATACCCTGAAAAATACTAAGAGTCTTCCAAGACGAATGTTGTAGTACTTACTCAGTACCTCAATACTTATCTGTTACAAGTATTTCAAATACCATAAGACATTCAAATCAACTACGTAATCTGTCCTCACGCCGATATGTTTACATTCCCCCTTTTGGCGGCAAATTGCCGCGACTGCCGCCAACAGCGCCATCTATCGTCTGCTAGTGTTGACGTATCATTTACTACTAGGCTGTCACACGTATCTTAAGCTCTTTTCAGTCCTGGAAATGATCACCCATGGCGAATTCATCAAAACGATTTACTAATACTATCGCATACAAGCTAAAAGTTATACGATGCGCAAAGAAAATGGAAACCGACCAACAGAGACACTTTTGGATCACCGCTGGGAGAGGCGGTGGCCGAGTGGTCCGCCCCGAGCACATGTTGTTTTAGGGCTGCGAGGATCCCTTGGGGAACACTATGAGCCCTGGTGTTGTCCTATGATGCTATCACAGGCATGGTAGTTGACCTGTCTTCCTCAGGACGGCACAGGTGAGGAGGATAACGGCGTGTTGCCGGGAGGGGGGAACGCCAGCCGCTGCCAGCAGGGTGGGTAGGTCAAAGGTGGTGACGTTCAGGGCGAGGAGTTGAGAGCGTAGCACTACACGGTGGGAGTGGAAGCGCAGACACTGCAGCAGAAAGTGTTTAATAGTCTCCGGTAACATTCATGCACCAAGGGCAGTAGGGGTCAAGGGACAGAGTAGGCGATGCAGGTGCGCTGTGAGCATCGTGTGCCCCGAGCACATGGCTGGCCGACAGATGCCGTGCAGTGATGTAAACAAACCTTCACTGTAAACGCGGCGGTACACTCACGCTTACTAATCTCTTTTTTGAGGGCTGGGAAAGTGATTGATGGTGTTTATCTGTTAGACTATGTCCTTCAGATGTTGAACTCTGGATCTATGGGCCCCAGACATAACTACGTCATGGTTTATTTACCACGGTGCATTGTGGGGATAAGTCGGGGTCGCCGTGGGTGACCTACGAAGGGAAAACTACGACGATGGAAGAATTTAGTTATTTTGCGCGAAATTGATATTCCAGGTGCTATATTACTGTGTTCTGTTCTCGCTGACAACACTACAGAAGACCTGAGGTAATGGCTGATGTGTAGAGGCTTCTAAACCAGGAAAACAGTCACAACAGAGCCTCGTCAAGAGGTAAGCAAGTGGTAGGTACGTACTGTGTCCCTACCACTTGCTTAATTACTTCTTAATGAGACTCTGTTGTGACTGTTTTCCTGGTTTAGAAGCCTCTGCACATCAGCCATCACCTCAGGTCTTCTCTAGTGTTGTAAGCGAGAACAAAACACAGTAATATAGCACCTGGAATATCAATTTTGCCCAAAACAACTCAAAAATTTTTCATCGTCGTAGTTTTCTTCTCTTTGTAGGTTGTACATATTCATGGTTATGATAGTATTAAAATACCTTATTAATTGAGTTCCTTTTGTTGTCTTTCCTCATAATAAGTAGTGGTACATCATGGTTTAAGTGTTACTTGACGAGCCAATACAATAAGAGAAAAATTGAAGTTAAGATGAGGTTCTCAGTTTACTAACCATTAGTCATACAAGTTTGAATAGGTATAGACCTATATAGGAATGTATGTATCTATTTATATGTATGCTACTATTTAGGTTCTGATATGTTGATATTTGCGGGGAATGGTGTTGAAGTCGATGCATGAAGGCAGTGGAAATAATAAGCAGTCTTCTAGAAGCACTTATATATCACTAGTTTGGTATGTGCCACTTGTGCAGTGAACAGTTCAGATGTAGGTATTGCATGCAGTCTGAACGAACAGTTCAGGTACCCCACATACAATAATGATGGTTTAATTGTTAACTTATGCTTTATTAGGTTTATGTAGGTTGAGCTAGATTTACAGAAGAAATGTCTCGGGATAGGTTTTAAGGCATGATATATTTTTCGGTTAAGATTCGTTTCAGTGACCCTGCTTTATCTCGTTTACTGCCATATGAAGGACTAACTTTTTGTCATGTATGTCTTCAACTAACTTTCAAACCTTTTGGAAAACTGTTACTTCGGTCAAAATCACTGGCAAAAATGATCTGAATAGAATAAACATAGGAAACTCCGCCGTCTCCATCAGCGCAGTCCAGACCGCGGGTCGAGCACCTCTCCCAGGCCTCCGTCACGGACAGGTTAGGTTAGTAAAGGCGGCGTCACACTAGCACTTTTTCCGTCTAGTTAGACGATCTCCGTTGGTTTTTTTTCTCGCTCTGACTAGTTAGTCCATCTGAATCAGTCAGTCTGAGTCAGTCGATCGTGATCGTCTTGATATGGAAAGTTGAAGTCAACTTTCTTAGTTAAATCAAAATCCCTAGTGATTACTTTAAAGATATTCGATATAAATCAGTAATTTTTTGCAAATTATAATTCAATACATTTGAAAGTATTAAAAATATTCAAGTGACTATTGTACATGTAGATACATTTAAAAGCCGGTTCTATATAACAGCCAACAGTCTCTCGCATGACTCGATTGTTCTTCTTCTTCTTGTGACCTTTTCTGCTTATTATCGCTTTGTAGGTCGTCTGTCAAGCTCGTTGTGTTTCTTTTTCAAGACACACTCAAAATTTGTTTCTCACTCTTCAAGACTTCAACTTAAGATTACAGACGAAATGCTGTGGACACGTAGGTAGCTCAGAAGAATTTCTCGTTGAATGCATACGCGTGGCCACCCTCTAGCTTGTCTCTGGGACCACAGAGACTTGAACACCTAGAAGGCCTTGATATTCTAAGTCTTATCTAGGTCTATATTAGGTCTACTACTGATAAATAATACACATAATTAAGTGTATACCAGCAATAGCTTGCCCTGGCGTCGGAGCCTTGTTTGTTTACATGCAACAGCTGACTGGTAGTGCAGGCGAACGATTGTGTGTGTGTGACGGCTTGCAGTCAGAAAATTGTTAGTTATGAGAAAGTTGCAGAAAAAACTAGACGGAAAAAGTGCTAGTGTGACGCCGCCTTAAGGTTAAGGTTAGGTTTTAAATTTTATTCGTGACCTATATTTTTGTGGTTGATTTTTATGTGTTTTGGAATAATTTGTTTAGTTTTTCTTGGAAATCATTAGCTTTTCACAGGTGGATTCAAGAGGATAGAAATAATATCTTTTTATTGCCAAGAAAATCCAAGGTCAGATTCTTTCAAAATAAATCAAAATCTACCAGAAAATTATACGTAGTTGCGTTTGAAAATGGAGAGGGTCTGTCGGAAATTATAAATTTCTCCAGAGATAATTAAGAATATTACTAAAATTAATCGTAGTAAACATAGGAGTACAGGGAGGTCCCGAAGATTCGAGCAGTTAGGTTCCACCTGGCATACTCATAAAGCGAAATCTCGTATAACGAAACACATAACTAATGGTAAAATATAGGTTTGGTTCCAGGACCACATCAATTAAAAAAGAAAAGAAAAAAAAGACATGTTTTTCAAACTAAAATAAACTAGCAAACACAACAAACACACAGCGTCTATATTACCCACACTGTACTAGCTATTCTGTAGAAAAAGCATTCTGAAAGAAAATAGCACACAAAATAACATAACTGCACATTAATTAAACATAAAACATGCATAACACTCACAAGTGGTAATGTTGTGTGGGGAGACAGGAAGCTGGCAAGTAGCCAGCTGAGAGTCCCTGTTTTCTCTCTCCGAGGCTCGAGAGAAAACGGGTGACTGCGTTTGCAGGGATGACTGGGTTAGAGTTCTTCCTCCTCCCCTTGATCACTTGGGGAAGAGGAAAGATCCTCGGTGCTGCCGCGTGATACAATAGACTCGAGAGGGTAGGGTAGGTAAGGGACAAGGGAGGGGTGCGCAGACCTCTTCCACTGCCCACAAACTCGTCTCTGCGCATCTGAATCATTGTACATCGTCCAGGGATGTGAATTTTTGTAGGCCACATTGTCGTACCGAGCCATCCGGGCACGGATGGCTCGGATGGAACTTTTCCCGCACTTTTTTCCTTTCCGCGGTCATTTTCTGAGACACTGACTAGTTTTTCCTTGCCTAAAATTAGTGCTTTTTCAGATGGAGATATTTTAATTTTCCGGACACCCATTACAAAGTTGTTGTTTTTTCATCACCAAATCCTAGGATCACCGTTTCATTTGATAACAAATGTACTATTTCCATCAGAAAAAGCACTAAAACTTGGCCAGGAAATAATAGTCAGTGTCAGAAACAAGGGAAGTGACGGAATTGTACGAAACAAGTACGCCCCGCCTTGCATTCGCCAGCCCACCCGCGCTAGCCGCCGAGTGATCTGCTCTGCCCCTCCCTGCCGGGAGAATTATTACCCTAACTGAACCTAACCTAACCTAACACCCGGCGAGATTATTAACCCGAACTTTAATCTAACCTCCTAAAAAGTGAGGGGGCCTCTGGACGGGGAGGGTGTGTCTGTATGCGCTATTAGACAACTACCGTATTTTACGGCTTATAAGAAGCATTCCCCCCCCCTCCCCCAAATACCCTGAAAAATACTCATGCGTCTTCCAAGACGAATGTTGTAGGAGGTTAGCTTAGGTATCTATTCAATTCAGCCTCTTATATGATGTAACCTCAGTACTTACCTGTTCCAAGTATTTTGAATACCATAAGACATTTAAATCAACTAATCTGTCCTCACCCTATGATGTTTACTGGCGGGAGCCATTCCGCATTGGCAGATTGGCGCCAATAGCCATTCCGTGTATAAGGAACTTTGTTTGTTACATTAGATGAAAGTTTGTATACTTAAGTACAGTCAAACCTCGATATAACGGACCTCGATGTAACAGACTTCGGATGTAACGGACTCCATTTGCGTGACAATTATTATTATTACTTTTTTTAAATTTTATTTTATTCATATTAGACCGCTTATCGCTGCTCGAATTGTCAACTCAACATAATTGTATTATTTTCTCATTTTACTTTGGAATGCTTGGGTTTTAAGGAGTTTTGATGTATCACATATTAAGATATATAAGGAAGGAGTCTGTGTTGCTAGTGATTTAGTGGTAGAAGATGTGTATTGTTTAAAATAGTGACTATTAGTGTTATGGCGTGGCCGCTGCTACGTCTCCCTGTCACCTCAACACCCTAAATCACCCTTATCTAAGGTGACACGCAGTGCTACACTGACCTAAATAGTGACACGTGTATAGAACTGCACTTCACAACCATATAATATATATAATAATGAGCATTAGTCATGATAATAAGCAATACCTTTGGAAGCCACGGCTGAATTTGGATCGTAGTAATTTGTTTACCTTTCACTAGAGCTTAAGCTTGACTAGCTACACGGTCTGGTTGTGTTTGTGATTATTTCTCATTTATTTCACGTGTAGGAGCGGACCAAATTCAGCATGTAGTGCCAGTCACTGTTTACCTCCCAACATAGCTACAGTCTGGTTGTGTTTGTGATTATTTCTCATTTATTTCATAATTTTTCCGTTTTTTTCATATTTTTCCTAACTTTGGGAAAATACCCTTGCTATAACGGACCACTCCTCCTCCCCTTTAGTCCGTTATATCGATGTTTGACTGTACATGCAGCCATCACAAATGCTACACGCATACAGCAAAATTCAAACCATACGTGGTGAGGTACAGGAGGCAGGCAACATAGTGAGGCACGGGAGGACGTGAGAGGAGGTGTTTACACTCAGGGCGACAAAGACTCAGCTGATCGGCACACAAGGCACGCAGCTGCACACTGCCACGGTCAGCTTTGTTTTCACTCCCGCCATCCGACCTGCATGTACATGTTCAGCCAGCCAACATGATGATTTACTTATACTATCGCATACAAGCTAGAAAATAAAAGTTGCTGATGAGCAGTGCTGAATGAAGCTAATGAATAGTGAGTGTGTTCTTGTGTGAAAATGACTGTATATCGGAAAACACTTTTGGTGGTCTGTTTATTTTTTTTCTTTGAAATTTCTTTCCAAAATCAGGGTGCGTTTTCCAAGATGCAGCGTCTTATAAGCTGTAAAATACGGTATATCATTTCTACAATACCTATATAAGTTTTGAAGGTTACGAGGAGGTGGATTAACACTGCACAGTACAGTGGTCCCTCACGTTTGGCGATTTAATTTGTCTTACCAAACCATCGCCAAAAGTGAATTTCGCCAAACGCGAATAGTACATACTTTCAATGGGAAAATTATCCATTAGTCTTTGACGAGGCCCGAGTTTAACCTTCTGACCTCCATTTTCGTACTTTAACTGCTTAAAAGCAAAAACTTTATACATGAAACATTAACAGCAATACAAAAGACAATACACTTAACCCTCGATTTCCCGGACCTCCATTTCCCGGATATCGGATTTGCCGGTCAAAATCGAAGGTCCGGGGATATGTCAGAGTCCCGGACAAATGCCTGGTCCAGTCTGTAAATCGACAAAGTTGTCCGTCGGTTCAAGCGTCTCCTGTAACCCCTGGTCAGTGTCTGCGCCTCCCGCCAGGTGGCAGCATGTTCAGCAGTCATATTGTTTACATTTGGGCACACGACACTCACGATTCACCTGCACCGCCTCCGTCAGTCCCCTGACCCCCACTGCCCCTGGTGCAGGAACATCTCTTAAGACTATTGAACACTTTCTGCTGCAGTGTCCGCGCTTCCACTCCCACCGTGTAGTGCTAAGCTCTCAACTCGTCACCCTTAAAGTAATTGTCCAGACCATTTCATCATTCCTGATTTAATGTAGTTAGAGTATAGCCATTATCGAGTGTATCAACAATATGTTGTCACTTCTTGCATCCAGTCAGCCGTTTTTTAATAATCCGCAATCAAAATCTGTAAATTCCCCGAGCTTCGAAAACGCTCATGGCAACTGGCAGATGATGCGCCACGGCTCGGTGACGTAGCAAAAGGGAGGCTCCTCTTCCCGCGCTGCTGTGTGTGTGTGTAGTAGTGTTTGTGTGTGTTGTAATAGTTAGGTGATGATAACTATGTGATTGGCCTACTGTCATATACTAAGGTAACTATTTGATGGGTTGTGGTAGTTCGTCATTTACGTAGATTTGGCAACACCGCGTAGTAGTCAAGGTGGTAAAGGAGCTAGCAGGTGTGGATCAGTCCTACAGAAGCAAGCAACCAAGCCAGGTGGGTATTCCTCCAATATACTGTGAATGTATATTACTTGTGTATAAGTGTTTATCTTGTGTGTTAAATTTCCACTCTGATACTGAAAATATTGTTACAGGAATGCACAAGAGTTTTGTGTTAAGTAAAGCCTACAAAGAGGTCAAGATGTGTTTTGTTATTCCACATCAATTTACTTAACACAAAATCAAATCTCTTGAGTCTGCATCCATCGCGTCGCTACTTCACGGAATGGAGCGTTTGCTGAGGCCAGAACACCTCGACGCCGACCCCAGCTCGTCAGCGGCAGGGCAGGGGTGGAAGCACTGGCTACGAACGTTCGAAAACTTCTTGGAGGCTGTGCCGGGTGAAAATGTGAACAAGCTCAGGCTCCTCACCAACTTTGTCTCTCCTAGAGTGTATGAAACTATATCTGAGTGTACTACCTATGATCATGCCATAAGCACACTACAGGCTCACTACGTGAAACCTACGAATGAAGTTTTCGCACGTCATCGCCTTGCTACTTGCCGTCAGCAACTTGGCGAGAATCTCGACGAATACTTTAGTTCCCTTAAAGTGTTAAGCAAAGACTGTAAATTTAAGGCTGTGACTGCAACTCAGCAGTGTGAAGAGTCCATCAGGGACTCGTTCATCAGTGGTCTTGTATCTCCAGCAATCAGGCAGCGGTTGTTAGAGAACAAAACTCTTGATCTAACAACAATGTTTGACCAGGCGCGAGCTCTCGAGTCTGCTCAAAAGGATTCAGAGTCCTATGGTGGTGGTCAGTCATCTCGGCTGTTAAGTGCAGCTTGTGAAGATAACAGTGTATCTAAACCAGAAACTGCTTCGGTACTGGCTGCCACCAACGCAAAGTGTTTCTTTTGTGGCCTTTCGAGGCATCCACGTTCGAAGTGTCCGGCACGTGAAGCGGAGTGTCACAAGTGTCAGAAAAAGGGTCACTACGGTAAAGTGTGCCGATCCCCTAGTGTCAGTGCTTCAGTTACCCCTTCTGACAGTGTTATGCTGGCTACTATAGCTTCAGCAGCCACTCATGGTGCATTATCCAAAGCTGTCGTTGAAGTTTCAATCAACGGAATGAAAACAAATGGCCTTGTTGACAGTGGCAGTTCAGTAAGTTTTATTCACCCGGAGCTAGTGAAGCATCACTCATTACAGGTTCAACAATCGCAAAGTACTGTGACTATGGCTTCTACTTCACTCGCCACTCAGACATCTGGATTATGTAGAGTTGACATCAAAGTGAACGGCCGGACATATGAAAATGTACGCCTAACTATACTGCCACAACTGTGCGCTGACGTAATCTTGGGCCAAGATTTCCAGATGCTACATGAGAAAGTTACGCTGACGTACGGTGGTGACCTGCCTCCACTTGTTATCTGTGGACTCGGCGTAATAAATAGTGACCCACCGGAACTGTTTGCAAACATGACGGCTGACTGTCATCCAGTCGCATCTAAATCACGACGTTACTCTTCTGATGATCGTGAATTCATAGAGAAGGAAGTGACAAGGCTGTTAAGTGAAGGAGTTATTGAACTAAGTAACTCTCCTTGGCGTGCACAAGTTGTCGTTATTAAAAATGAATCTCGCAAGAAACTTACTCGGAAACTATTAACAAGTTTACACTTCTTGACGGGTACCCCTTGCCTCGTATTGATGACCTGGTAAACAAGATCGCTAAGTATCGTGTATTCAGTACGATTGATCTCCGCAGTGCGTATCATCAAGTGGCTATTAAAGATCAAGACAAGCCATATACACTAAACCCTTCATGTTCGCGGGCTTAAGGCTCGCGGATTTGATTACTCGCGGGTTTTCAACCCCCCCCCTTTTTTTTTCTTTTATTATTATTATTATTATTATTATTATTTTTTTTTTTTACTCCCTCCCAATTGCTTGCTCTCTACAGGGGCCTTATCCGCCCATGTATGGAGTATGTCTCACATGTTTGGGGAGGATCCACTCATACAGCTCTCCTAAACAGGGTTGAGTCAAAAGCTTTTCGTCTCATCAACTCCTCTCCTCTGACTGACTGTCTTCAATCTTTAAATCACCATCGCAATGTTGCTTCTCTTGCTCTCTTCTACCATTATTTTCATGCTCACTGCTCTTCTGAACTTGCTAACTGCATGCCTCCCCCACTACCGCGGCCTCGCTGCACAAGACTTTCTACTCATTCTCATCCCTATTCTGTCCATCTTCCTAATGCAAGAGTTAATCAGTATCTTTACTCTTTCATCCCTTTCACTGGTAAACTCTGGAACTCTCTTCCTGTTTCTATTTTTCCACTTTCCTATGACTTAAATCTTTTCAAAAGAAGAGTAACAAGACACCTCCCAAACTAAATTGGCTCACCCCTCTTTTTTATTTTATTCTCTTACTGTCTTCTTTATAGGGACTGGCAACTAAGCGGGCTTTGTGTTACCCATTTTTGTTGTGCCCTTGGCCAGTTCCTTGTGATGTATAAAAAAAAAAAAAAAAAAAAAAATGAATGACTAATGTCATGCTCGCGGATTTACGCTAATCGCGGGTGTCTCTGTTCCCTAACCCCCGCGAACATGAAGGGTTTATTGTACTGCCTTTGAGGCATGTGGTAAATTATACCAATTTACTCGTGTCCTTTTTGGTGTAACAAACGGAGTAGCTTGTTTCCAAAGACTCATGGATTCGTTTATCAAAGAAGAGGGACTTGTTGGAACCTACGCGTACTTGGACGACGTTACTATTTGTGGGATGTCTCAAGAAGAACACGATAATAATCTGAAGAGATTCCTTGAAGCTGCCAAGAGAAGGAACATCGTTTACAATGAAAACAAGTGTTCTTTCTCAACTAGGCATCTCAGCATTCTAGGTTACGTGGTGGAGGAAGGAGTGATTCGGCCTGACCCGGAACGACTGAGACCGCTTCGAGACTTACCTCTGCCGTGGGACATGAAGTCACTCCGCCGTTCGCTTGGTCTTTTTGCTTACTATTCAAAGTGGATATACAATTATTCTAGCAAGATTTTCCCACTGAGTGCCACTACTGCCTTTCCTGTGACGGAGGAAGCAAAGGAAGCGTTCTTCAAACTCAAGAGTGACATAGAATCTTCGGTGGTCAAGGCGATCGACGAGTCTGTACCATTTACAGTTGAAACAGATGCTTCAAACTCCGCCATTGCAGCAGTCCTCACTCAAGCTGGACGTCCAGTTGCTTTCTTTTCACGAACCTTGCATGGGCCAGAGAAGCGCCATGCTGCTGTGGAAAAGGAGGCCCAGGCTATCATCGAGACAGTCCGCTACTGGAGGCATTGCTTGTCTGGTAAGCATTTCACTATAAAAACAGACCAACGCTCAGTGAAGTATATGTTTGATAAGCAGCACAAAAGCAAGATTAAGAATGACAAAATCTTAAGATGGAGGATGGAATTGTCATGCTATGATTTTGATATAGTCTATATATCAGGAAAAGACAATATCCCTCCAGATGTATTTTCCAGGTCTGTTTGTGGAGCAACATGCCATGACCATCAGTCACTGCTTGCCCTTCACGATGCGTTATGCCATCCAGGTGTTACTCGTTTGCTACATTTCGTAAAGTCTAAGAATCTACCTTACTCTGTTGAAGATGTCAGGCAAGTTGTTGGCTCATGTAAAATATGTGCAGAGTGCAAACCTAATTTTCATCAACCTGATAGGATCCCTCTCGTAAAGGCTACTCAGCCATTTGAAAGGCATAACGTTGACTTTAAAGGACCTCTCCCAAGCACTGATAAGAACCACTATTTTCTTAATGTTGTGGATGAGTATTCCAGATTCCCTTTTGTATTTCCATGTTCTAATATGACCGCATCAACAGTTATCAATTGTCTCTCTCAGTTATTCTCCATTTTTGGCATGCCAGCATATATTCACTCAGACAGGGGGGCATCATTCATGAGCAGGGAACTACAAGGATTCCTCGCCAGTAAAGGAATCGCTTGCAGCAGGACAACAAGTTACAACCCTCAAGGTAACGGGCAAGTGGAGCGCTTCAACGGAACTATATGGAAGGCCATCACAACTGCTTTGAAGTCTCGTGATCTACCAACACAGTACTGGCAAAATGTGTTACCTGATGCTCTTCACTCAATTCGCTCATTACTAAATACCGCCACCAATGTTACCCCTCATGAAAGACTTTTTAATTATACTCGTCGTTCGTCCGCAGGAGCTACAGTCCCATCTTGGTTGTGTAACCCTGGTCTGGTGCTACTGAAGCGTCATGTTCGAGCGAACAAAACTGATCCCTTAGTAGATGAAGTGGAACTCCTACAAGCGAACCCTCACTACGCTCATATTCGGTATCCAGATGGCAGGGAGGATACTGTATCTACTCGGCATTTGGCCCCAGCTGGTAGTGAGCTCCCAGCCCAGACTCCGGACACTACAAATGCAGCTCCTGGTTCGAGTTCTCCTGAAGCAGTTACTGTGAGAGCTGATGATTCTGGTTCTGAGGCTTCAAATCCTCCTCAACAACCTGAGTCTGATGAGGGTGTGCCGGTTCTAAGGAGATCCGAGCGTATCAGGCGTCCTCCTACTCGTTTTGAGGCATCGTAGGTACACTTTTTTGTGGAAGGGGGAGAATGTAATAGTTAGTTGATGATAACTATGTGATTGGCCTACTGTCATATACTAAGGTAACTATTTGATGGGTTGTGGTAGTTCGTCATTTACGTAGATTTGGCAACACCGCGTAGTAATCAAGGTGGTAAAGGAGCTAGCAGGTGTGGATCAGTCCTACAGAAGCAAGCAACCAAGCCAGGTGGGTATTCCTCCAATATACTGTGAATGTATATTACTTGTGTATAAGTGTTTATCTTGTGTGTTAAATTTCCACTCTGATACTGAAAATATTGTTACAGGAATGCACAAGAGTTTTGTGTTAAGTAAAGCCTACAAAGAGGTCAAGATGTGTTTTGTTATTCCACATCATGTGTGTGTAGTAGTGTTTGTGTGTGTGTGTGTAGTAGTGTTTGTGTGTGTGTGTTTGTGTGTGTGTGTGTGTGTGCGTAGTAGTGTTTGTGTGTGTGTGTGCATAGTAGTGTTTGTGTGTGTGTGTGTGCGTAGTAGTGTGTGTGTGTGTAGTAGTGTTTGTGTGTGTGTAGTACTGTTTGTGTGTGTGTAGTAGTGTTTGTGTGTGTGTGTAGTAGTGTTTGTGTGTGCGTAGTAGTGTTTGTGTGTATGTGTAGTAGTGTTTGTGTGTGTGTGTGTGTGGTAGTGTTTGTGTGTGTGTGTAGTAGTGTTTGTGTGTGTGTGTGTGTAGTAGTGTTTGTGTGTGTGTGTGTGTGTGTGTGTGTGTGTGTGTAGTAGTGTTTGTGTGTGTGTGTAGTAGTGTTTGTGTGTGTGTGTGTGTAGTAGTGTTTGTGTGTGTGTGTGTGTAGTAGTGTTTGTGTGTGTGTGTAGTAGTGTTTGTGTTTGTGTGTGCGTAGTAGTTGTTGTGTGTGTTGTGTGTGTGTTGTAGTAGTGTTTGTGTGTGTGTAGTAGTGTTTGTGTGTGTGTGTGTAGTAGTGTTTGTGTGTGTGCGTAGTAGTGTTGTGTGTGTGTGTGTGTTGGTTAGTAGTGTTGTGTGTGTGTGTAGTAGTGTTTGTGTGTGTGTTAGTAGTTTTGTGTGTGTAGTAGTGTTGTGTGTGTGTGTAGTAGTAGTTTTTTTGTTTTTGTGTGTTGTGTGTGTAGTAGTGTTTGTGTGTGTGTTAGTAGTGTTTGTGTGTGTTAGTAGTGTTGTGTGTGTGTTATGTGGTTAGAGATTTGTGTGTTAGTAGTGTTGACCCCAGCAGCTCCGCTAACACCTGTTCATCCACCTCGTACTCTGGCTCAAACATATAGGGTTGGGCTCCCATCACAATCTGGTTCGTTTTCCTCATATACGCGAGCAGCGTCATTTAGTTTAGTCTCAGATTAAGCATCGTACTCTAGATCTATCAAAGCGACAGATTCACTGTCTGGCACCTAAGTACAATCGCTCATCATAACATTTGCCGACAGGTTCACAGAGGCAGACGAGTGTTGTTTACATTGGAGCGTCCCTTTGTGACGTCATCATAACATGCGTAGCCTGTTGAGGAAGAACATTTTTTCGCGCGCTTTTACAAAAGTCGTGTTTTTACGGAAATAAGGCCTGGAAATCAATTATTTTTGGTGGATTAGGTGTTTTGAATGTACATTCAACATAATTAGGCAAACAAAAATTGGGTCTGGACGACTACTTTAACATCGCCACCTGTGACCTGCCCACCCTGCTGGCGGCGGCTGGCGTCCACCCCTCCCTGTAACACGCTGTCCTCCGCCTCACCTGTGCCTTCCTGAGGAAGACAGGTCAACTACAGCGCCTGTGATAGCATCATAGGACATTACCAGGGCTCATAGTGCTCCCCAAGGGATCCTCGCAGCCCTAAAAACAACAAAGTGACGTAAACGTCCGCGGCGTGGTAGTTGATATTGGCGGTTGCCGGACAGTAAATACTAGAGTAGGATAAACGTCAGGGGGTGGGTAATGGCCTCGGACTGTTGCGATTCCCAGATGTTTGCGGTTCCCGGACCAGTGCTCCCCCCTAATAGTCCGGGAAAACGAGGGTTGTATGTAGATAATAGGTAACAGATGTTATTTACCATAAATTATTTAGAGTTAGGCGGCAATGTAATGAATAATACTAAAAAAACACAAGAGCTGGGTCAACAAGGTGGCGGTTGCTTCTGCCAAGATGGCTGTCAGATGTAAACATCATCCCCCTCCCGCTGCCGTTCTCGACTGTAAAACATCTGATATCTCTGGTCTGCCGCTTCACCTGGGATACCTTGCTAGGCGACGCCCTCCATGCCACCAACATGGGCCATTACAGCTCAGGCTCCTCCCCGCACCCATGGATAAGAAAAACATTCCACTTCCTGGATGTCTCCCTCACCCGCCTGCGGGCTGCCGCCACACAACACTCACGGCCCACCTGACGACGAGCCTAGTCTTTGACGAGGCACAAGTTCACCCTTTTGACCTCCGTTTTCGTAGTTTAACTGCTTAAAAGCAAAGACATATTGCATGAAACATTAACAGCAATACAAAAGACAATGGATAATAGATAACAGATGTTATTTACCATGAATTATTTAGAGTTAGGCCTGGTGAGACGAGTGAGTGTGGTGGTTGTGTAGGCGGTGGTGATTGTGGTGGTGCGTTTACCTTTCTTACACTCTCGTTTCTCCGCTTTTTTGCCCTTTTCCTTATCGTCACCTTGCTTCCTCGAACCACCACCACCACCAGTACTTGTAGATGCCATAGTCTTAGCGCAAAACGCCAAAGGTACCGTCACTTGGAGCAAAAAACAGCGCAGTCGTCAAGATGGCTGCCGGGAAGATAACAAACACCAACATGGACGCTTGCAGGCGGTGCATTCTGGGCCGACCATCACTCCGTGACGTCAGCGAGTGTCTCGCTAAAAGTGAATTTGAAGTGCCAAATTGGGATTCTGGTATCATATCCAACCTATCGCCAATACTGTGTTTTGCCAAACTGAGACTCGCCAAACGTGAGGGACCACTGTATACTGAGCAAAAAATAATATAGAAAACATAAGTGGTACAGGTTGAAGTTCCCAAACTCGGCATCCCAAGACTCGGCAACACCCAAAACTCGGCTATGGTTCCGGATTTTCCAAAACACGGCAGAACACCCAAAACCCGGCGCGTAGTTGCCGGGTCGGCCGCTAGGTGCCACCACACTATGCCGCTTGGTTTCTCCCGCCGATTTGTTTGTTGTTATTGTTCAGTGGTGTTGTGACTGTAGAGTTGTGTACACTGTTATTTTGTGTACTTCTACAGGTCTGTTATTAGTATTATGGCTCCCAAACGTCCAGGAACACCTACTGGTGGAAGTGAAAAGAAAAGGAAGAACAATGTGTTAACTATTTCTGAGAAAATGGACCTTTTGAAGAAGTTGGATGGCTTTTTTTCCCCTTAATATATCTACGTTCTAAAAGTCGGAAAATTCCATTACAGGGAGGTCCCGAAGATACGAGCAGTTAGGTTCCACCTGGCATACTCGTAAAGCGAAATCTTGTATAACGAAACACATAACTAATGGTAAAATATAGGTTTGGTTCCAGGACCCCATCAATTATATATAAAAAAAAAAAAAAAAAAAAAAAAGACATGTTTTCAAGCTAAAATAAACTATAGCAAACACAACAAACACACAGCGTCTATATTACCCACACTGTACTACCTATTCTGTAGAAAAAGCATTCTGAAAGAGAAAATAGCACAAAATAACATAACTGCACATTAATTAAACATAAAACATGCATAACAAGCAAAAAAGACGTTGTAATGTAGGGGACGCCGCGTAATACAAGAGAAGGTAGTGTAGCATTCCCAAGGTTGGGGCCGCAAACCTTCTAATTACCCCTAAAGGGCAGGCCGTGCCATATGCTTAATTACCCTTCAGGTCACGCCTTGCTAGGGGTGACCTGACTGCGGTCCCAAGGTTGAGGCCGCAAACCTGCTAATTACCCCTAAATGTCAGGTCGCACCATATGCTTAATTACCCTTCAGGTCACGGCTTGCTAGGGGTGACCTCACTGGGGTCAACCAAATCCCCCTTTGTCCAGCCTGGGAGTGGTAGGTAGGGCGCGCATTTTAAACTTGATAATTTTACTCACCCCAGTCTGAATGTCGCATCATTGGATTTTCGATCTCGTATATTGAAAATAGACCCTAATTTACACCTCTCGTATCATCGGATTCTCGTATACCGAATGCTCGTATAACGGGACCTCCCTGTACTCGGCTCGGCGCTGGTCCCGAGGTTGCCGAGTTTGGGAACTTCAACCTGTATCAGCGGTAGCGACCGCGCAGTCCTCGTCCATTATAACCCTATGTTGTATCAAATACTTTTGAGTAAAAGCTTATTAAGCTGGTCACACATGATCTCCTTTTCCTAAAACCATACTGCCTGTCCGTTAGTATACCTTCACTTTCTAAATATTCCGTCCAGTGCTTTCTTATTATTTTCTCACATATCTTGCATGATATGATTTAGTGGTTCATCCTTCTTCCCAGTTTTATAGATTGGCATAATATCCGCTCTCTTCCACTCTTTTGGCACTTTTCCCGTTGTTAATGAGCACTTTATCATATCAGTGTTTTCATTTTCTTTTAAAGTAGGAGTTGGAATGAAGAAAGTAGGAGGTGGAGATTGATTGAAAGCTGAGCGAAGCGAGGCTCTACTTGATAGGAAGCCCATGCCTTTGAAGGTGTTAAAATATGCATTCGGGCTGTTTTTCAGGGTCAAATTCACTCCTTTCATACAATATTTATGGGCCACTTTCCTAGGGATTTCTTTCATAAAACTACAATACCTTGGAAAAAGTTGGACAACTTTGCCTGTCTTTTTGCTGGAGGCAAACGATTGACGATGGCGAAGGCATGCTGCCTTGGCTTTGGAAAGATATAATCATGTGACTGTTTGAAACTTTGATCCAATCAGAAGGCGGACTTCAAGTGAAACCTCTTGACCGTTGACGACAGGGGGAATCCCCTTGAAGCCCAAATACTTGCGGTGTGTCAATCTGTGTGTTCTGCACATGCTACACTACCCAGAGGGTTTGTTTACAACGTGAAAAATACCATCGCGCACGGAAAATTCTCTGTAGTCGGAGGTTAATATGGCAATCCTGACAATATAACTAGGCAATCTTCCACCTTGATGGAGGCAAGTACTTTTTTTTGGGGGGGGGGGGGAGGAAGTAGGCGGCGCAAGTTTGCGAGTAGACCGGTAATTGCGCCGTCCGCTGCCTTGTTTTGAAGACACTGTATATCATATACTGGTTGAACCCCACTGAGCTCTATATGAACTGGAGGGGCGCTCTCCTCTCGGAGCGCGTGACTTCGGGCAGCCATATTGAATCCACACCGGCGCACCGCACTATAGTCCCAAAGCCTTAATGCTACACTCAGCTTGTTTTTTCTTCCTCCTTTAACAATTATATGTGTATATCCTTATCAATAAAGATAAATGAAATATTACTATACAGTACCTGCTTCGAAATATTACCATTTTGAGGTATTTGTAGTCAGAATATTGCGTCGTATTGATCGAAGTAATTTTTCTCTCTCTCTCTCTCTCTCTCTCTCTCTCTCATTGTTAAAACCAAGCTATATTTCGAAAATTCACATTATCGGTAGCGAAAATAACTTAAGTAGCAATTTATATGGAGAAATGAAAATTAGGCATTGATCTACATAATCGTGCTGACTATAAATGTTCACAATGTTTTCATACGTTGTGAAAACTTTCCACCTAAAGAACAAAGTATGTGACAGTCATACGCTGGTGTGATGAAGTAACCTGATGTATTTAAGCTTTATATGGAAACAAATCAAGCATCCCAGGTTTTGGGATAGGTTGAAAGTTTAAATTTTTAAGAATTCAATGCCCTTAAATTTTTAAAAAATCGCTTTAAAAGGGTATCCACCCTCATCAATTTTATGCAAAAATATGGATTTTTATAAATATTTTTTTAAAAATTTGGCACTGCCCTTTGTACCAAATTTTTGGGAAAAATTTTTTAAAAAACTGTTTAAAGGGAAAAATAAAGGGCCCCCCTAAATTTTCGGGAAAAGGACGGTGTTAAAAATTTGGGGTTATTTTTTTCTTGAATACGGTTTTTAAAACCCAAAGTGAAAAACCATCGGAACAAGGAAATTTTCCAGAAACAAGGGAAAAAAGGGAATTGGGTGGGGGTCTTTTGGGGGGGGGGGGGGGGGGCCCAAAGGGGGAGCGAAAAACCCCCCCTTTTTTAAGCCTGTTCAAAGCCTGTTCTTTAAAAATTTTCCAAAACCCTTCGGCCTTTTCTTTCCCCCCCCCTTTTTTTTAAAAAAAACTTCCCCTATTTTTTTTTTTCATCTTTTTTTTTTCTTTTTTAAAAATTTTTTTTTTAAATTTTTTATTTGAATTTACTATTCCCCCTTTTTAAATATTTCCTTTTTTATTTTTAATTTTTTACTATTTCCTTGTTTTCAAGAAATTTTTTCTTAAATTGTGGGTTTTTCATGGGAAGGGGGGGGGGGGGCCCCTACGAACGAGGGGGGATTTTACTAGGGCAAATTAGAAAATTAAAAGGGGGGGGGTGTTTAGCTTAAAATTCCTTTTTTAAAGGAAATCCATTTCAAATATGGGAGTCGCTGGTGTAAATTTTGATTAGGGGAAAAATTTCCATCCACCCCCAAAACGTCACTTTATTCTAAAATTTAAATCCGGCTTCCATTTTTGCTTTTTTTTTAAAACTTCCCTTAAAAAAAAAAAAACCCCCTTCTTTTAAACCTCCATTTTCCCCCCCTTTAATTTTTTTAAAACTTTAAATAGGAGCAAAAAATATGCTGTTTTTTCCCAAAGATTTTTTAAAAACCCCTAAAAAAAGGGGTTTTTTAAACAAAATTTTTTAAATATTTGAAAACCCCCAAACCACAATGCACCCCCAACCCCCCCCCAACAAAAAGAAAGGTCTTTTTTCCCCCCCCCTTTTATCCCATTTTTCCCCTTTTTTTTTCCCCCCTTTCCCCCAAACCCCCCCCCCCGGGAAAAAAAAATTTTTTTCCAGAAAAAAAGGGCGGGGCCATAAAAAATTTTTGCGCCCAAGCATGTCGGCGGGGCACCCAAAACCCCAAAATGGGCCTTTTAAATTTTTTAGTGCCCCCCTCCATTATGGCCCAAAAAAAACCCCCCCCCAAAAAAAAACTGGAAAAAAGGGGGGGGGTTTTTTTTTTTTCCCCTTTCTTTCCCCAATTTTTTTTTTTTTTTTTTTTTTTTGGTTTTTTAAAAATTTGACCAAATAATAAAAACTCATTACACCTTTTATTCCCCCTTTTTCATTTTAACTTGCCCTTTGTTTTGACAAAAACAAAAAAAACTTTTTTTTGGGGGTTTTTTTTTTATTTGGGTTAAAATCCGGGGGGGGGGGTTTTGGGGAAGCCCCCCCAAAAAAGGGCAGAAGAAAACCCCCAAAAAATGTGGAAAATTATTAAACCGGAAAACCCCAAAACCCGGTTTTTTTAAAAAAAAAAAAACTACCCCCCCCCAAAAAGGGGTTATTCCCCCCCCCAAAAACCCCCCTTTTTCCTTTCATCCCCCCATTAAACCACCACCCCCCTTTTTAAAACCCCCCAAAAAAAATTTCTCCATTTCCATTTTCCCCCCCCTTTTTCCAGTTTTTTTTCCTTTTTTTAAAAAACCCCTTTAGAAACCTTTATTTTTCCCCACCCCTTAAAACCTAAAATTTTTTAAAAAATTTTTTTAAAATTCCCTTTTAATTTTTAAACTTTCACTATTCTCTGCGGTCCCCTCAAGTATTTTAATTTTAAAATTAAATCTCCTCTCAAAAACAAAATTACGCCCCCTTGATATTTTGGTCTTTTTCCTGCATTTTTTTAAAACCACAACCCACCTAAAAAAAACTGGATGTCTAGGTGAGGCCTGACTAGACCCAGAAAAAGTTTTTTAAAATCCCGCACTTCTACTTTAACACTTTGGTAATGAATCCAATACCCATTAGCTCATTTTTGGCCTCAATACATGTTTCCTAGGTCGGAGGTCTGGGGGCACCCTCACTCCCCCAAAATCTTTTTCACCTTTGATCTTTTTACGATCCCTTTCTTATGGTTATCTATTACCCGGGTTTTTTCTACCAACATTCATAACGCTCATTTATCAATATTAAATTCCATCTGCATCTGATTTTTCCCCATCGTTAAATTTATTAAGTTCCCCCCCAATTTGTTTCGTCAGACTGTGACCAATAATCCTACCTAAAATTATATCCAGCAAAATTTTCTGATATCACTTTCTAACCCACATCCCCAAAGGGTTTATGTAATAAAAAATAGTAAGGTCCCAAAAAAGACCTTTTGGAACTCCGTTTTAAACCCTCCCCCATTCAGATTTGGAACCCTTAATTGTAACCCCTTTTTTGCCTATTACTTAGCCAAGCTCTGTCTAAAGAAGAACCTTCCCATCTTAAAACCCGAGCCCTAACCTTATTTAAAGTCGCCGTGTGGTACTTTGTCAAAGCCTTACTAAAATCGGTATATTAATCTAATCCTTATCATTTTTCTGCCGTCTCATAAATTTCCCAAAAAACTAAAAATTGGTGAGAATGACCTACCCTTGGTGAAACCATGTTGTGAAATTGAAAAAACTATGTTTATTAAAAAGGCCCTTCTAATGTTTTTTTTTCAATAATAGATTTCCAATAATTTTTTCCCCCCCCTGATGTTGACTTTCGGGTCGATTTGACTTTTGTCCTCTGTCTCCCTTTTAAATATGGGGAAAAAAAATTTTCCTTTCCTCCACAAAAATGGCACATCGCCTATCTCAACCGATTTTTCCCAAAAAGTGCACTAACGATACTAACAACCCCCTTTTCATTCCTTTAATACCCCCCGGGAACACTTCATTGGTCCGGCGATTTTAAAAGTTTTTTATTTTTTCTATTTTTTTCCCTCCCCCCACCATTTCCCTGTTATCACAAAATCTTTGATTTCTCCTCATCGTTCCTTTTTAAATTTTCATATCGGTATCGTCTGGTATCCTCCTCCGTAAAACACTTAAGAAAATAATATTTTGACTCCTCAATATCCCATCCGTATTTTAAAACCTCACCCCCTCCGACCTTAACGGCCTAACTAATTCCCCCGTCTTTTTTTGTTTTATAAAATTACAGGGAAACCCCCTTTTGGGGCCCCCTTTTTTGCCTGTTCTGCATTTTAACCATAAAATTTTTCTTAGCAATCGAGTTTAAATTTTTTCACTGCCTCGCCATCACTTATACTGTTCTTGTTTTCCAAACCTGCCTTGAACCTTAAATAAATTTTTTTTTTTATCCAAGTTGTGTTTTTTTAACTTGGTGGTCATCCATTTTGGACACTCTTTCTGGACTTATTTTTCCCTAAAGGGGTATTTATTTGCTGTCCGTAATTTTATTCTTACAAATGAGGTATAAACCCCCCTCGGGCCCGACCTCACTTCCCCTTCTAACCTCTCTAATACCCCCCAGCCCTGACCTCATTCCCTGTCTAACCCCTCTTAATTATCTCCTCAGCCTCGACCTCATACCATATCTGACCGTGCCAATTTCCTTCAGGTGCCTTCCAATCCTTCATAATTTGGCCTTCCGCTGTCCCCGCCCGTCATTGGGGAAAATTTTGTCCTCCCCCCCCCAACCCCTTATTAATAACCTCCAGGTGTCTTCTTAAATTTCCCCAAAATTGGCTTTCAAAATTTGGTATTTGAGCCCATTGCCCCTTTAAATTTTCCAATTCCCTTTTAAGCTAAATCTGATTCATAAAGGTCGCTTTTTTATCAAATTCCCCCCCCCCCACATTTTTAAATAAATCGTCTCTATTTGTCAGCAATAGATCTAGAATATTATCTCCTCAAAAAGGGTCCTTATTGCTTGCTTAGGAAGTTTCTGGATTATATTTAAAAAATTCTTTTGATCGCTGTCACCTATGATTAAATCCCAGTCTATATTTCCCAAGGGTTAAAATCTCCCACCACGCATAATCGATTTTTCTGAGGCCCTTTTTTTATTTCTCCCAATAGGAGCTGAAACTCTTTACTAAAATTTTGGGGGCCTAAACTACACCCAAAACCATTTTTCTCAGTTTTCCCCCGTAACCTTCCCATATAGACATCTGTCATCTGTTTTTAAAAACATTGTTAACACAAACTGCAATGCCCCTTGCATAAAGCGCAAATCCTCCCCTGTCTGCTACCTGCCTTGGAAAAAAACAACCCAGCTACTCGACTTCCGGATGAAACCTTTCCGACATACCAACCAGTTTTTGTTAATCATTATATAAAAACCTCACACTATTTATTTCCCCTCAGGAAATATCTTTTTTTTTAAAAAAATCCACTTTTTTTTTTTAAAAAGGGGAAACCCTTTAAAACAACCCTCTTTTTTTTGTAATTTTTCCCCTTTATCTTTAAATAAACCCCCCCTCCCTTTTTTCTTTTTACGAATCACTTTAGTTCCCCGCCTTCTGAAAAATCCTCCCAGGTCGCGTTTTTCCTTTTCCCCCCCACCCCAGTGTTACCCTCCCCGTTCTCTATCTTAAAAAAGCCTGCAGTGCATTACCTCCCCTTTTAAGGGTTTTTGACAAGATCGAATCCTTCCTCGAAAAAAGGCACTCCTTCCCTGCGGTAGAGGGTTTTTATGCTCGAAAAAAAAGGGCCGCTGTCGACAAAGGTCCAAAACCCTTTGGTTTTCAATGAAGTCCAGCCGGCAATTCAAAGCAAAAAAGCCCTGGAGTACCACAAGTCGTCAACAAAGCGTCTTGGGGAAAGGACACCAACACCACAGGGAAAACCCCCCCTGTCCCTAACTTTCCTACAGCTTCCTTTAACCGCCGTTGCAATTTCCCCACTTTTTACACACTCAAAACATTTCCCCCCCGCGCTCGGGAGACGATGGGGTTTTCCCTTGGGCCCCCCATGCCTCAAATACTTGTCACTAACATAAAACCTTTCCCCCTTCCCCGGGGAGCTCACCCACTTCATGCGCATCCCTTCCGTCCGAACCTGCTGTCAAGATGCCTAACCGATGTCACCAACAACAAGATTTTACCTTGGGAATGATGTATCGTCTACCTCCAAAAAAATCCGTATATCCTTTGCACCCCCAAGGGACCTGAAAAGAGTTTTTGTGCCACAAAAAATGGTCATTTTTTACCCTTTTTTCCTGCGGGCGGCTCCATGATCAATACCCTTTCCCAAACCAATCCCTGGTGACCCACTAGGAACCTTAGTATCTTTAGTCACTCCAAACCCCTCTGGCATCCATAAGGCACTCCTCCATTGCCCCTCCATTGCTCCACTTGGACCTTCACCTCCACACTTAAAAGAAAGTATCTTTTTCCCCTTTTTCCCCAAAACGCTTTTCAATTCGTTCAAAATTCACTTGCAAAACTCCTTTTCAGGTCTTCGAGCGCCTCCAGAATTAGTCTTAAGCGACCGCCACCACACCCTTCACACTCTCCCTCGAACCTTCTACCCTCCCTTAACCTCAGCTCCTTCCACTCCTACACACACTACCACTCTCCAACCCCAGCACCAACACACAAACAACACTCCCTCTCCGCCTCCACAACACTCCCCATCACAGGACGTTAGCCATTCTAATCCTCGAGAGCTAAAACCAAAGCCACAACCTTCACTTCCACGGAGACGACAGGTCGAATGAACCTGAAGTTCCGATTAAAGGACACACCGGTCAACCAACCCGCTGCATCTAACCAAACAACTGACTATAGCTGACTCTGCCAGGCTCCCAACCCCGCCTCTACAGGCAAGGGAAGGCACACTATCAGGTACAAGCACCAGTTAATGTAGACAGCTTCAGCCAGAGAATATAGATTTTGACTACATCAGCCCCATCCTCAGGCCAACAGACCCCACTCAGCAAACCAGACGCCACTGGGCAAAAACAGACCACACTGGCCAAGAATCCAACAACATCAACAAGACGTCAGGTCAGGTGGTCTGTAAGTATTACAGAAAAAAACCATCTTGTATGTAGGGATAATGGAAAGGGTTGTCCACTTAAACCATCCAAAACCTTGTCAATAAATTCTACAAACATGGTCTGCACCAATAAGTCAGGGGAGTTAGGGAAAACACTGCAAGGACTTCCACCCAAAATGTGCAGAAACTCCCTCTTTAAGGGAATATGCACATTGAAGACTGCCTTTTCCCTCATCGCGCGCGGGGAACAAGAACAAGACGGTGTGCATATAGGAATGTGCCAAACGAAAATGCAGGGCAGGAAATCTACTGGGCACGGACGGGAAACCAGGGAACACATCAGCAAAACCTTTGAAAAAACTGGCCTTACCCTTGCCTACCTTGCAACATGAATCAAAGAGGCCATACCACCCAACGTCACCAATATACCAGGACACAATACACACGGCTACGACCAATGCAACACACCAAGCAGCATGCCACCCAGCCCACAAGTGGCAAGATACAGACCAGCAAGAGTAATAATACCAACATGGCAGACCAGGGTTCCTCTCTTTTTTAAAACACTAATGGAGCGAATGCTGCAGGTGGAGAAACAGTCTCAACTAATGATGGGGCAACTCCTGGACCAAAACAGGGGTCAAGAGGGGCAATGCAAGGCAAAGTGCAGTTGCCACTAGAAACGTTCTACGTGGGAAATATTAGGGCTTTACCCACAGAATAACCAGTGTAAAATTCCCTTGATAAGAAATCATGCAGGAAGAGAGATCAGTCTTTATAGCACTCACAGAAACACACCTTAATAATAACATATTGGATGCAGAAGTTCATATGCAAAACTTTACCCTGTTCAGAGCAGACAGGATCGTCAGGAGCCATGAATAGTAGCTGTTTACCTAAGGGAAGACATGGCAGCAAATGCGGAAACTCTGATATCTTTCTCTAACGCACAACAGAATTACTTGCAGTTTCCATAAAGAAAACGGATCAAATCCTAATAACCCTATACCGGCCCCCAAATACAAGTAGTTCATCGAGGATCCTACCAGAGGAAATATACCTTGAACAAGCAACCTGCATAATACCTTGTTAAGCAACAAATTTGAGCTAGTCCACTCTTATGAAATAATTCAAACAATAATATCGGACCACTCCCTTTCCAATCAAAAAGTCACCACTAAAAAATAGTCCCCAAATTGAACCAAAAACAGCCCCATTAACAGATTAACCTTCCCTAATGATCAACTCTAAGAATGAAAGACTGGGACAAATGGGAAAGGGAACCTGCCAAAGACTGGCCGGATTTTTAAAGGAAAGAAACACGTGAAAACCGCGATATCTCCTAAGAGATCCTGGAAGTCTGAAAAATAATGTGCCCCACAAAACCCAAAAAAAGTTACGTGAGAAAACGATCCCTCGGGGGGGGGACAGGAAAATTCTAATGAAGAAAAGATCCTTAACAAGAGCTAAGCTAAAGAAGACACTCCACACCCTCACCCTCGCTAAACACATCAGAAGCTTGAGGAGATTGAGATGATGCTTATTCTGTCCCATGAAGGGGGAAAAAAAACGGAATGAACTACAAGCAATAGGCACTTTAAAGATAAACAGTAATTCTTTTATGCCTACGCCAAAAGAAGCTCAAGAAAGTGTCGTGGTCATTTTGACCATCTACACCGTTGTCACCATTATGTAGTGCCCAGCTTGGGAGTGTACTCTACAGTCCTGGTTATCCCCCCCTGCCACCACCACATTAAGTGGGAAAAAATATATGAAGGGAACAAAAATAAAAGATTTAAGAAAATATGTAAGTACTGGTTGGAACTGAATGACAACGCGTTAATATTTCTAATTATAATATATTTAACTCTTTACTGTCTCACTTGGTAATTATTATACATTCACAAGTTATCTTAAAGTAATCGTCCAGACCCAAATTTTTTTGCCGAATTTGTTGAATGTACATTCAAAACACCTAATCCACCAAAAATAATTGATTTCCAGGCCTTATTTCCGTAAAAACACGACTTTTGTAAAAAGCGCGCGAAAAAAAAAAAAATCTTCCCTCCAACAGGGCTACGACTGTTATTGATGACGTCAGAACAGGGACGCCCGCAGACACTCTGTCTGACACCTGTCGGCAAATGTTATGATGAGCGATTGTACTTCGGTGTCACCCAGTAAAATCTGCGCTGTGACAGATCTAGAAAAACGATGCTCAATCTGGCCCCGAAAGAAATGACGCTGGTCGCGTATACTATGAGGAAAACGAACCTCAGTTGTCCATGGAATCCTATGTTTGAGCCCGAGTACGAGGTGGATGAACAGGTGTTAGCAGAGCCTGGGGTTTTCAGCAGGAGGACCTGGCACTTCTCCAAAACTGGATTGGTAAATAAGGTTAAACCATGTGTGTGGGGGAATCACAATGAAGGTATTTTCGAGAAATCCTATGGTTAGTTTTGGAGCTACAGTCAAACGTCATTACTCGGAAACCACATACTAGCATTAACTACAGATAGAGTTGGAAAAAATATGCGGGCGGGAAGGAAAGAAAGTGGGGACAGCCACACCACCACAGGGTCTCTCACCACAGGGCACGCCCACTCCACAACGGTTTACTTGGTCTTGTTAAGGGGCCCAAAGCCTCACAGTCGTGGGGGGGTCCACCGCTGCTGCCAGTCCTGGCGTCCCTGTCTAACAGGGCCCCCCTGGTTGGTATAGTGTTGGACTGAGTCACTGTCTTACGGGGGGCGCCGTTTCTCAAACACAAACTGCCCGCCCCAACACACTATAGGCGTGTATCACCCTACACACGCCACTCCTTTCCGTGTGCAAACTTTTCTCGAAAGGCACAGCTGTCTTGTTGCACCCATAAAAGATGCATGCATGTGGCATATAAGCAAAAAAAATCAATCGAAACACCCAAATATCTTCAAGTACATATTTTTCTCTGTGTTTACGTGCCTCTTGATCAGCGCGGGAAGATGAGCCCCTGATGGTACGTCACCGAGCCTGAGCTGAGCGTCTGCAAACCTTGAGAGCGTTTTGAAAACTCGGGGAATTTGCAGATTTTGATTGCGGATTATTTAAAAAACGGCTGACTGGATACAAAAAGTGACGACGTGGTTGTTGATATACTCGTTAATGGCTATGATTTGATTGCATTAAATCAGGAATGATGAAATGGTCTGGACGATTACTTTAATATTAATTCTTTCCTTCCCTCTAGCGATACGCACGCGAAAAAGCTCAAGTCGTTATCCTAATATAGTTTACTATCTTTGGTAACTTCGGTTGCACTGTCACCACATTAACGATACGCACATGTAATGCTCAAGTCGTCATCCTAATCTAGTTACTATCTCTGGTAACTTCAGTCGCACTGTTACCACTTTAACGATACGCCCTGCGTAATGCTCAGTCGTCATCCTAATATAGTTTACTATCTCTGGTAACTTCAGGGCGCACTGTTACCCTTAACGATACGCACTGTAATGCTCAAGTCGTTATCCTAATATAATGTATACGTAGTCTATCCCACTTCCAACGTTTCCCTCTCACTTATTTTTCTATTTCCTTCTTTCTCCTTGTCCTCACACGGCTGGCTGTGACATGTTGTAGTTGCCCCCTCTGCTAATTTGTGAGCGCTTGGCCCCCTGGTCCGCCAACAGCATCCTACCTTGGGACCCTAAGTAATACACTTTATTAGTCCTGGTCAACAAAAGGAATCACCAGTAAGTCATGCCTACATCTCTAGTTAACAAACATTTCATAACATACCTTTACCAAGGGCGAGAATATCACCTCCCCACAGGCGACTTAACTCAATGAACGTCGAGCTGCTTCTAAAATTATCCTAACCTAGAATCCCGTTCTCACCTCGTTTCGCTACGTGTCTAATTACTGCTGGCTTAAAATATAAGCCTAACCAGTGATTCAGGAATGAGGCGTGGAGGAAAATTCCTCGTTAGCTTATTGATACTTATGTGTTATTTCATCTCTTCCCCTATTAATGTAATTTCTCGCGTTACAAAAGTATTTTCAATAGGTCCACTTATGAAGGAAAATGGAGATTTTGAAAGCGAACAGGGGAAATTGCCAAGATGCTCAAACAACAGTACGAAGATGCCTTCAGCCCACCAAATGAGGCCCAGAAAATTGACGACCCATCTTCTTTCTTTGTAGTACCTCAAAAGCCAGAACACCTGCGTACATCAGTAACTACAACAACAGAAAACATCATTGCAGCCATTGATAAGGTAGCACCGCACTCAGCTGCTGGGCAGAGGCTTCCATGCACAGCTACTTAAACCTGTAAACACCAGTTGCACTACCACTGAAACTACTGAGTGATAAGTCCCTAGAAGCTGGCTCTGTGCCTCAGTCACTCAAAACTGGCATTATTACACACATATACAAAGGGGGCAGCAAAGGCTTGGCGAAGAACTATAGACCAGTAGTACTAACATCCCAATTAATCAAAATAATAGAAAGATCAATCCGATCCAAGCTGGTGAACTACATGGAAGACATTGGAGCATTTAATGAAGGTCAACATGGCTTCAGACAAGGCCAAGGCCGTTCCTGCCTCTCACAATTGCTGACTCATTACGAGAAAGTTTGCAGGACATTCAGATGGTGACAATGCGGATGTCATATATCTCGACTTCGCCAAAGCATTTGATAAAGTCGACCACGGATTCTTTCCCGCAAGATAAAGAGTTCGGGATAAGTGGCAAGCTCGGAGAATGGCTACATAGCTTCCTTTCCGACAGAGAACAACGAGTAGTGGTCGAAGGGGAGCTATCAGATGCCAGCAATGTTGCCAGCGGTGTCCCTCAGGGCTCGGTCATAGGCCCCCTGCTCTTCTTCATTATGATAGGGGATATAGATCAAGATCTGGCACACTCTATCCCGGGTACTCCGTAGTGTAGGGGTAGCACGCTCGGTTCACAACCGAGAAGTCCCGGGTTCGACCCCCGGGCGGAGCGGAATCTTTTGGGCTTTTTCCCTTTAAAAACCCCCGGGGGCCCTTCCCCCCAGCAGTGAATGGGTAGGGGTGTTACCCGGGGGGGTTTGTCCCCTCCCCCGGGGGTGCGGGTTCGGCCAACACTAAAGCATGCAAAAAACTCTCTAGGGGTAGTCTGAGAGAGAGTGCGGTTCAGGGGAATCCATCTCAGCTGGTCGATAAATAACTGTTAGCATAGCTAGCATGAGTGTGTGGGGAAGGCATGTCTGTGTTTTGTTGAGGGGCCCCTTGTAGAGGGGGTGTCCGCGTCGCAAGTGGGTGTGTTGAGGGTACGCGGGGAACGACCTTGGAAAACCCAGGGAGAGCGGGGCGGGCGGGACAAAGCGAGGCAGTTGGTCCGGGGGGGGGGCGCTGGGAGTGACTTCAGGCTAGCAGAGAAAAGGGGGGGGGGGATTTGGTGGGTGGAGGGTCGCGTGGATGGGGGAGGCGTGGTGGTTGGGTGTTGTGGGTCGATGTACTGGTGTAGTGTACTGTGTATGTGTATGGGAAGGAACTGTGTCCCTTAGGGATACAGAGTCCCTTGCGCCCAATCGTTCAAGAGATGGGTGGGGGACTCTGTAACTGGGGTATGACTTTTTTGTAGTGAGTGGGGCTTTGTTTCTTTAAAAACCCAGACCGTCGTTGTGTCTCCTACGCCCCCCCTGTTTTTTGACCTCGTGTCCCACTTAACCGCCCTCATTTGACAACCCCAAAACTCCTGTAGAAGCGCCTGCAGAAGTGAATCCCTGCAGGGCTATTTTAAAGTAAAACACCTTCTCCTGCTAGCCTTATTTTAAACCCCTGGGTGTGGTGTGGTAAGGCCCAGAAAGGGGGGAATAGGAAAAATTTTGGGTTCAAAAGGGGAATTGTGGTGTAAAGGGCGACCGGGTTGAGTGCACGGGGTCAAAATGGGGGCGGGCGGCGGGATGGCGGTGCTGACTCGGCAGCTGGGGGTCAAAGACAAAGGAGGAGAAAGCTTGAACGGAGTCAAGCTGTGATAAAAAGGGTCGTCGCGATGAGAAAATAAGGAAATCAGTAAGACAGTGAAAGAGGCGTTAAAAAAGCATGCGAAAAAAATAAATGGAAACGTGAACGAACTGAAAGGGGGGGTGCGGGGACGAGGGGCGGGGACGGGAGGAAAGCTGCCCCTGCCCTGGGTGACGCCCCTGCAGACCTGATGCAGGGGGAGGCGTGCGTCGTTCCAGAGAGGGGGACGGGGGGGGTAGGGGAGGGGGGGCCCCTTGCTCGCCGGTGGCGTCCCGGCGGAGGATTTCCCGGCTGAACGCGCTCCAATCTTCCCTCCCTGTCCCCTACTTCAGGAAGGCCCCGCCCACCCCTACCCTTTCCTTCCTCCCCTGCGCCCGCCTTGTCATCCCGGGCCACCCTGCAGGGGGGGCCGTGGGGGGGGCTGGTCGTCGCTTTTGAGGGAAAGACGGCATGGGGGGCCCTGCCGGCCCCCGTTTGGCAGCGTGGAAAGCGCGAAAAGGCCAGGAAGGGCCTTGGGGGGTCTGCCGCCCAACGGATGGGAAGGGCAAAAAAACCCCGCTCACTTCGCCTCGGCGGGGGCCATCCGAAGAAGGCCGCAGGCGTGGTGACGGGGGAAGGCGGGACAAAGGGTGGAGGCCTCGGGGCCAGGATGAAGGGGGGTCCCCAACCTGCCGCTTCTGCGCTCCCAAGAGGATGGCGAGCGCGGGTGGGGGGCCCCCCGAAGCGGGGGCGGGGATGATGGTGGAGGAAAGCCCCGACGTGCCTTTGTCAAAACGGGGGCCCCGCGCTTTCCTCAAATTTCCTCCCGCCCCTTCCCGGCGTTTGCAGTGGAGGGCATGGTCTGTCGGGGGGGGTCTGGCCCCTTTTTACACCTCGAGATGGAGCAGTGGAACAGGGGAGAGCTGCGGGGCCCCAGGGGAGTGTGGACCCCGGGGGACTGTGGCTCCCTCAGGCGACCAAGGGGGAGGAAGTCCCTGGGTTTTGGCGCCTCGGTTTAGGTTTCAGCTCTGTTCCCGTGGGGGTCTTTGCGGGAGAAAGGAAAGGGGGCCTGGTGACCTTCCAAAAACTGCATGGCGGGGGGGGATGGCATGTAGGGTTCTGGCAGCTCAAAGCTGTGGGTGGCCTTTTTGAGTGGTGGGGGAGGAGGTGGTGGGGGAGGGACGCGCGGTGCACAGTCTGCCTGCAGAGGTTAAGGGGGGGGGGGGATATTTGTTTGGTGGCGGCCAGCGAGGGGGTTAAAAGAGGGAAAGATAGTCGATAGGGTTTGGGCCCTCGAGGAGGCCTGCGGAGCGCCTGCGGGACAGCGGGGAGCAGAAAGGGGAGGGGTATTCGTTTATGCGACGGCCGCGAGGAGGATTAAGTCGTCAGGTTGGGCCGCACGGAGGTGGGTGATGTGGCTTGGGGGGGGAAAATGTTAGCCCCCAGGGTAGGCCGCGGGGGAGATCGGGTATCCTTCTCGGAGGAGCCTCTGTTGTGGCCTGCCCGGTTAATTTACTGCAGGTTGATAATGAAGGTAGACTTAAGTAATTTCTGTTTTATTTTAAAAAGGAATTTAATTATTTTAAATTTAAATTTAATTTAATTTAAATTAAAAGGAAAAATTTAAATTTTAAAAAATATATATATATATTTTATATATGTTTATTATATAAAATTTTAAATATATATTATATATATATAATATATATATAAATAATTTTATATTTATATATATATATATATATAATTATATATTTAAAATATTTTATATAAAATTATATATAATATTATATTTTATAAATATATATATTATATATATTATTATATTTTTATATATTATATTTATATATATAATTAATATATATATATAATAATATAATAAAATTTTTTTATAGGGGAAAGGATTTATAAAAAAAATAAACCCCTTAAAAACTTTATTTTTTATTTAAACGTTTTGATAAAATAAAAAATAAAAAGAAAATATAAAAAATTTTTTTTTTAAAAATAAAAATATTTAAAATTATAAAATTTTTTAATTTAAAATTAACCCAATAAAAAAAATAAGAAAAAAATTATAAAAATAAAAAAAAACCACCTAAAAACATCCTGGGGTGTGGGGGTTACTGGTTAAAAGCACACAGCTTTTTCCCCGGGCCCAAAGGGTTTTTTTGGGAAAAAGGGGGTTAATTATCCCCGGGTTTATCTACTTTTGTAAAATATTAAAGTTTCTTTTTTTATTGGGCCAGGTTGGAATTACCCAATGGCTAAAAAGGGGTTTGGAAAAGGGTTGCCATTGTGGCGTATCCTCATTCCAGGGTGAGGTGGCTTGGGGTTTAAAAAATAAGCCGGTTTTTGCTTTTTGAATTAATTTGGTAACCCCTGGGGCCCCGCAGGGCATGGGGTTCTCTCCTTTTAGTTTAAAACAGTGTGCTAAAGGGATAAGGGGCTTGAAAAAACTCTAACGAATTGGGTAACATTGCCCAAGCAGGAGTTGAGCTTTGTTTCGGAGGAAAAAAGATTTTTTACCTTGAAGGGAATTATAAAATACACAACGGCTTTTTGAGCGGGAGAATTAGGGGAGGGGGGGGGTGGGGTTTTTTTTAACTGTTTACCAATGTAGTGTTTAAAGAACTGCAGGGGGTAACCATTTGTTTAAAAGGTGTCTCAAATACTTAATCTAAGTGAAAATTGTGATGAAGAGCAAATATTTTACCCCTAGTAACCAGCGTGAGGACAAATTTTTTTTAAATTTGGGCCGGGGAAATTTTGGAATTAAATTTTGTTGTTTTCCTGGAATGTGGGTTTTCTGTAATGGTAGGCTGAAGAAATTACCCGATTTTTAATTCAATATCTAAAAAGGGTAATTTTATTATTATGTCAGTCTAAAAAAGTGACGACTACAAAAAAAAAAGACAAAAGTTTCCGACTCCCTAAATTCCAAAACCCCAATATTCAATTCACTTTTGAGACTGAACATAATAAAAAAATTCCCCTTTTTTAAAATTTTGACTTTACAAAAGGGAATTTCATTCAGCACTACCATTTACAAAAAAGCACATTCACGGACAAACAAAAAAATTTAAATTTCACCGTGCATTTATTACGAACCAACCTTGGGGGGGGGGGGGGTTTTGCCCCCCCCCAACCTACCTTTTATTTTTAAATTACCGACGGCTTTGTAATTGTTAGAAATACTCCCTTTGAGAACGAAAATTTAGCAAAAAGTTTTTTGGGGTAGTCTTTTAGGAAAAAATGTCGAAATGACACACAGACGTGTTTCTTACGTTAAATATGTCTTTTTCTTGTCGACCTTCCCGGTGTAGCGATTCACCAGCACCTTTGGGCCCCAGTAGTACACCTTTACAAATAGCACGCAACACTGCTCCCTGGGTGAATAGTTATTTGGGCAATGTATACCAATTCTGATCCCGGGTAAAAACATGGTGGGAAAAATTGAATGTGAGATAATTTTAAATAGAAAAATAGAACATTTCAAGGAATGTGCCCGCCTGGAACATAAGTACCCTCCATTAGGTTATACTGAAACACTGCTCCCTGGGTGAATAGTTGTTTTACAATAATACTTTTACCCAAGACAGAATTGGTATAGTGTATTATTTTCAAACAAATCTTCACCCCGGGGGGCGTGTTTCAGTATACTGGTAGGGTGGTTTTTAAGGCAAAGGCACATTCACTTTAAATGTTCTTTTTCTACTTTAATTTACTACTTACATTCAAAGTTCCCCCCATGTTTTACCAGGATTACAATTGGTTAATTGTTAAAAAAACTATTCACCCAGGAGCAGTGCTTCATGCGTATTTTTGGGGGTGTGCTACTCGGGCCCGGGTAGCTGGTGAGATCGCTACATCCGACGGGGATGCCCCCGGCTTATTTGTTCTTATTTCTATGGAAAACCTTCTTATTGCCCGGGGCTAATACAATATATAAAATAGTCAACCCGGAACAACTTCGATAATGACACACAAAAGGTGTATTCTTTCTGTTAAAATGTCTTTTTTTTTGTCACCCTTCCCGCGCAGCCTCCGACGTGGATGAGTGAACAGATATGATTTACACATAATAACGCGTTGTTTTGTACAAATACTTAGCCCACCTGTACAATACTGATTATTCAATGTACGACCAAAGTTAAAGCAGGGAACGTTACTGTATTATTAAAAACAGGAGCACAAACCTGCCATGGTGTCCTCGTCCCTTGCAGCTTGTGCCAGGTGCACCAAAACACCCGTATATGTTCATATATATCTAACCACTGGGCTTGTGTTCTGGTATGCAGCGATTGTTCAAGTCTTCTTCTATCATGGACAGCCTTAAAAGTGTACGGACACTTATCATTTATGACATAATTGCCATATTGCTGGCTTGGGGCGGTGGTCGGTGCGAGAGCGGGCCGGGCAGCAACACTAAGAACCAAAATATCTCATGTCAAACCACTTTTGGGGCGAGTATTTTGATGACAGCAATAGATGAGGCATTCTTCTATTGTGGGATGCCTCTTTTTGGTGAAGGATAGCTTTGTTTAACTGATTTTAGACGATATTTCTATTTACCTGATATTTTTGGGGTTTCTAAACGCCACCGCGCATGCGCAGTAGGGGCCATGCAACCCTTTTATTGGCAACTCTTATATCGTCACACCGGTTTGCTGACTTTGCAGTCAGAAAATTGTTAGTTTGTAGAAAAATTGCTGAAAAAACAGACGGAAAAAGTGCTAGTGTGACGCCGCCTTAAAAGGGTGCTGAGGGCGTGGATGAGGCTAGGGGGCCTGATGCCCCCGGGTTTCCCCGGGGGGGCTGTGGCCGCTACAGGCCCGAGTGGGGGAGATGAGGTAGTGGAGATTACCAACCAGGGAGGGTCATTGATAGAGCAACGGGGGGCAACCGCAGGGCAAAGAAGTGGCCCATACTGTGTATAGGAGATAGTATGGTGAAGAATGTTAGGCGACACGTGGCTATGACAGACCAGAAGAGTGTGCTGGTTAGCCTGAGTGGCAAGGGTATGGAGGATGTTGTGAAGGAGGTGAGGGAGCAGGTGAATGGTGTACAGGAAGGAATGGTGATAATGGGAGGAGGGGGAACAGCCTTAGGAGATTAGGCCCCGAGCAGACGGTGGGCAAGGTGAGGAGTGCCTTAAGGATATAAAGAAGGACAGGAAGAAAGCACGAGTGGCTGTGGTGGGAATCATGAGGCGACCTCGGGAAAATGCAGGGTATGAGGAAATAAGACGCGACACAAACAAGCGACTCCAAGAGGAGGTTGTAAGAATGAAAGCGGAGTGCAGTAAGGATCCAAGGGACTATGGAGTAAGTAAGCTTCATAGACCTGAACGGTGCACTCCCACAGGAGGTCTTTGAGGGAGACGAAGTGCACCTAAACTGGGAAGGAGAGAGGCGGATGTGCGGGAGAATGCTTGAGTGGATAGGCGCGACTGAGAGACTCTGCAAGTTGAGGGAAAAGAGGGTGACAAATGCGAATGAGTGACTGTTGACAACAAAAGGTAATGTGAGGTTGGGCTGTGTGAATGTTAGAGGATGGAATGTTGAAAAAATGGAAGACCTCACCAGTGAAATGAATGAATGGAACATTGACGTAGTTGGAGTGACAGAAACAAATGAGAGAGAGAATTGAACTTAGATCTGAGACTTACAGTATGATCGGCAAGGGAAAAAAAGAAGTAAGCAGCAGAAAAAAGGGTGCGGAGTGGGAGAGTACTTGTGAGGCAGAAGAGGTATAGAGTAGAGGAGCTAGATGTAGGGGGTGTGAAATGGGTGAGTGATATTATGGCAGTACGTCTGGCCATACTTATAAAAGATTTAGGATTCGTCCTAGGATTGTTCATAAACCCTGCGTCCTAAGGTTCGAGGAAAAGTCTAAGACGCGTCCTAAAGGACGGCGGGCTGGCTTAGGACGAAGATGCTGAGCGCTACATT